>PISX010018458.1:0-40652 GCA_004024625.1 Mellivora capensis
TTTACCCTAAAGATACAAACGTAGTGATCCGAAGGGGCACGTGCACCCGAATGTTTATAGCAGCAATGTCTACAATAGCCAAACTATGGAAAGAGCCTAGATGTCCATCAACAGATGAATGGATAAAGAAGATGTGGTATATATACATGATGGAATACTATGCAGCCATCAAAAGAAATGAAATCTTGCCATTTGCAACTGGTGGATGGAACTAGAGGGTATCATGCTTAGTGAAATAAGTCAATCAGAGAAAGACAACTATCATATGATATCCCTGATATGAGGAAATGGAGTTGCAACATGGGGGTCTAGGGGAGTAGAAAAAGAAGAAAAGAAACAAGATGGGATTGGGAGGGAGACAAACCATAAGTCACTCTTAATCTCACAAAACAAACTGAGGGTTGCTGGGGCTCGGGGGTCGGGAAAGGGGGGTGGGGAAATGGACATTGGGGAGGGTATGTGCTATGGTTAGTGCTGTGAAGTGTGTAAACCTGGCGATTCACAGACATGTATCCCTGGGGATAAAAATATGTTTATAAAAAAAAAAAAGAAAAAGAAAATATCATAGAGTCTAAGGAAGCCAAGATTTTAGGGGCTAAGGTCAGAGAGAGAAAGTAAGACTTCATTTACATAACCGTTCCCTTTAGGGTGTTAACTGATTTTTGACACAGGGCAAGAAGCCAAGAATCAAGATAAATGACCATGGCTAACCACAGGAAATCTTGCATTGCTCTTGGTACACTCAAGGGACCGGCAAGAAAAAATATTGGATTTGAACTCCTAAGGCTATCAGGAGAGAAGAGCGCCACAAAGAAGTGATTCTTCTGCTTTATGGTTTCTCCTCCTGGCGTTTTAAAAATTCTTAAATTGCACAGAGCGAGAAGCTAAAAACTTCAACAAAAGCTTCTTAAAAGCACAGTGGAATCTGAGGTAGACTTACATGGTACCAAAAAAGTTATCTTATTAATTAAAGCACTCTAATTTTTGATACCTTGAGAGAGAGTTTTATCCTAGCACAGCAGGTGAAAGAGAGGTAGATACAGCCCTAAAAAATGCAAATCAGCCTTGACTGAGATTAAATCTTTATTGAACTAAAGTAATCTCCTATTCTTTCTACCTGTGAGAGTAAGGCTGAAATCCTACAGATGAAGATTAATGACAACATTTGATACTGTAAAATTGTTCACTTATGATATCAAAAAAATCAGTTAAAAAATTAGCCAACCAAGAAATAGGGAGAAGAATGAAACAGACAACAGAAATAGAACCACAGATGACCTCCTTATTAAAATTTACAGAGAAAGAATATGAATAATATGTTGAGAAAAATAGACCAAAAGTGCAGAATTTTCTCACAAAACTCAACTCCCTAAAAAAAAAACTCCAGTGAAATTTCTTAAACCACAAAATATAGTAATTAAAATTCATAACTCTTTTAAAGATTAACATCAGAATGGACACTATAAAGAATAGTTTTTAAAAATGGGGAACTAGTTTATTAGAAAATAGTAGTGCTAAATAGTGGAAAGAAAAAGTAGAAAATTCAAGGGACCATAGGAAAAATATGAAACTAGATGTGAAGTTCTAATATATGTGAAATTAAAGTCCCAAAAATGGAGAAAAGAGAGAATGCTGGTCAGAGGGCTGGAAAGGAAACAATATTGGAGAATTGCCAAAACTGATATATAGCTAAGTTACATATTAAAGAAGTTTCTATGAAAGCTAAAAGAAAAATGGTAAAAACCACCTATACACATTATGACTGTTGAAAGTCAAAATTGGGTATGATCTTAAAGGCAGTTGGAAGAAAACAGACACATAGCTTTAAAAGAGCAACAACAAGACTGACAATATGGTGACATCTTTCAAGTTCTGAAATGAAGTAAGTGCCAAAAAATAATTCACAAATTAAGGGGAAAAGTTAGTCAGACAAAACTGGGAGAATTTGTTACCACTATACATCAGCAATTTTAATAAATCTCCTTCACCAAGGTTTACTGCTCTATTTGTCCTTGCTCAAGTGAGTAATTTCCTGCAAATTATTGTAACATATTAGTTTCTCTGGTAATATTAAGTACCCCTTCTAAAAACATAAGAAATTATTCTTATGAGTTTTGTACCCAGATTTCTCCCAGAACTCTTTTTCCCTACTCAGTTGCTGGCATTATCCAATAACCTCACTGAAATTTTCCAAAGATTTGGTCTTTTTGAGTTTCATAACTTCTAGGCCCCACTTAAAGAATTCTTTTTTATTTCTTTAAATTTGTTTACTTATTTGAAAGTAGGAGAGAGAGAGAAAGAGAGAGAGAGAGAGAGAGAGAGAATAAGCATACAGGGGGAGAGGCAAAGGGAGAGACTCTCCAGCCATCTTTCCACTGAGCAGGGAGCCCAATGCCAATACTGGGCTGGATCTCCATGACCTATGAGATCATGATCTGAACTGAAACTAAGAGTCACACACTCGACCGATTAAGCAACCCAGGTGACCTAATTAGGACCTATCTGATGGGAAATCTGCCTGTCCAGTAATATTTTTGGTCTGGAAATTGTTTTTATATCCCATTTTATCCCACTTCACATGCATTCTTACCTTTACAATTTTCATGTCCTTAAGAATTATAGAATTTGAACATTCTTTACTTTGCTAACCATCCTTACTTGAAGTTCTTGTTGAGGTAAAGAACTCCTCATTGTCTCCAAACCATTCTAAAAGCATAGACTACCCCCCAAAATATCTACTTTCATTGTATAAATATTAACTCTCTTGTGTATATCTAACTGACAAGTTTTAGTCACTGTAATGATTTCCATTGTTTGAGCAGAATTTGCTACAACAATGGATCATATTCTATCATTGATCCTTTCTGATATTTTCCTGTTTCAATTTTAAGATCTGAGCCATCAACCAAAGAATAATTTGGTTTTTCCAAAGAAGATTCTGATAAATCTTTCTGAGGTATACGAAGCTTGTGAATAGAAGTAGAGTGTCATGAGTTCTCTCAACTTCAAGTAATGGAAAAGGAGTACGAGTATTACAATAATAAACAGATGTGCAAGAGGGAGAAAATAATATTTCATAGGTGGTAAGGCTTACAAAAGAAAGCTATTTACAAAGAAACATATATTTTCAGTGAACAAAACAGATTTTACAGAAAGAAGACTATCATGTGTGAAGAAGACATTCAGCCAAGATCGCAGAGGTTTTAGTAGTTTAGCTGCCCACATCTAGATAAGATGCACACTCTTTTGCCACTGCATACCATTATTAGTATATGTAATTCCCATTTACTGAGTCAGAATTTAAGGGCATGTCCAGACCCATGATGAATAAAATGGTAGAAAGGTTTATGATAATTAATTAGGCTACACTGTGAGATTGCTGAAGAGCTAGTTTTAAATCACAAAGGACTATGTTAGTATCATGACATCTAAGGAAGAGATTAGGTTATAGAGCAGTTAGCTTAAGTCATATAGTGAGTGGTTTAAGGATTTCAAAATGTTGAGAACCTACTGCTCTCAGTAGCCACAGAGACTTGGAAGTACTATGAATTACCCTTAAGTACTGTCCTTGCAAAATTTTGAACATATTTTAGCATGTCTGGAGTAAGGGATTTAACTCCTCTGTATAAATTATGTTGTAGGTAATACAATTTATATTGACAAAACTGTTTCTTCTCTTTGGCAGACTTATGTCCTTTTTGACTAAAAGTATCAGGAGATAAATGGAATCAATCTTATTTAACTCTCCTCTTCAGAAAACAAAACAAAGTCATACACATCCACAGGAGTAAAAGTAGAATCATGGGGAAATTTAAGATTCTTGAGGACTTATTAAAGATTTTTTATTTATTTATTTGACACAGAGAAAGACACAGCGAGAGAGGGAACAGAAGCAGGGGGAGTGGGAGAGGGAAAAGCAGGCTTCCCGCCAAGCAGGAAGCCCAATGCGGAGCTCCATCCCAGTGTCCTGGAATCACGACCTGAGCCACCGAAGGCAGACACTTAATGACTGAGCCACACAGGTGCCCCTCTTGAGGACTTGTTAAGGATACTAATAGTACACTGCCTTAGTCAACCCTGGGATAATAATGACCAAGGCATATTGTTGATTTTCCCAGGATAAAACAAGAAAGTATTAGCTATTTTGATCTAAAGCGACACTAAGAAAATTATGTAACATTTGGAGGATTCCAATATAAGATTGTATTTGGGTTTGATACTGCTAGAGTTGACAGACATGTGCAGGAAAGGAGAAAGAAGGAAGGCAGATAGGAAATTGCCAGAGACCACCCCTTCTCCCTTACACCAACCCCTTTTGCTGTTTAGCACAGCCCGGTAAGCACAAGGCATGCGCTGCAGGGGATGGTCCCAACTTTGGAGCGTGTGCACTTAAGGAAAACCTTGTCTACCAATAACCCTAAGGCTGTTATTATATCATTAAAGTATCATTTGCACTTCTATTTTGGACCTCTGTGGGTTTCCCTTAGGTGCTTATGGGAAGATGGTAGGCACAAGCATGCACAACATGCTTGAAGCAGAGAAAAACCAAGGCAGATCCAGAGGGTGGTGTGATATTGACAAGAAGAGGAAACCAAATAGACCTCCATAAAAAAACACAATGCAGGGACACCTGGGTGGCTCAGTTGGTTGGACGACTGCCTTTGGCTCAGGTCATGATCCCGGAGACCCGGGATTGAGTCCCGCATCGAGTCCCGCATTGAGCTCCCAGCTCCACGGGGAGTCTGCTTCTCCCTCTGACCTTCTCCTCGCTCATGCTCTCTCACTGCCTCTCTCTCAAATAAATAAATAAAATCTTTAAAACAAAACATAACAAAACAAAAACCACAATGCAGAGGTGCCAGGGTGGTGCAGTCATTAAGAGTCATCCAACTCTTGGGATGCCGGGGTGGCTCAGTTGGTTAAGCGGCTGCCTTTGGCTCAGGTCATGATCCCAGCATCCTGGGATCGAGTCCCACATCAGGCTCCTTGCTCGGCAGGGAGCCTGCTTCTCCCTCTGCCTCTGCCTGCCACTCTGCCTGTGCTCGCTCTCCCTCTCTCTCTGACAAATAAATAAATTAAAAAAAAAAAAAAGAGTCATCCGACTCTTAATTGGTTTTGGCTCAGGTCATGATCTCATGGATGGTGATCTCATGGGTTATGAGATCAAGCCCCGCCTCAGGCTTGGCCCTGAGCATGGAGGCTGCTTAAGATTCTCTCCCCCTCACTCTCTGTCCCTCCCACTCATACTGTCTCTCTAAAATAAATAAATAAATAAATAAACAAATAAATAAATAAATAAATAGATCTTTAAAAATAAGTACACAATGCAGAACCCAGTGGGTTGCTACCTACACTCTGGTCAGTCCTCTCTTACATCTTTGGAGTGTACTTTCACTTTGCTAAGTAAAACCTTTGCTTCTTTAACTTTCCATCCAGGCTCTCTACTGAATTTTTCCTTGGAGAAGACTAGAATGGAGGAATTTTACAATCCCCTACCCAGTATCAATACCATAGAGAAACTGGGAACCTGGAAGCAATTATTCTAACTATGGCTCTGAAACTGAACAAATCTATGTCCTGACTGGGAAAGTAAGTGTTACAAGGACTAGCACAAGGTATAGTGCTCAACTCTTTGTCCTTTTGCTTTCTGTTTTAGAGAATATCACATAAATTTGAGTAAAAGGTAGATAGGCTCAACCCTAATAATTCTCCCTACATAAGTAGAAGTTGTTTTTCACAAGAAATCTGACACTTCTGTGATCTTTAATTTGGGCTTGATTTAGACTAGTTTGGTAAACTAAGGCCTGTGGATCATATCCAGTAGGTTGCCTCTGTCTGTAAATAGGTTTATTGGAACACAGCCACACTAGTTCATTTACATGTTGTTTTTCGCTGCTTTCACACTACAAAGGTAGAATTAAATAGCTTTTAGAGACCTTATGGCCCACAAAATTAAAATGTTTTACTACCTGGCCCTTCACAGAAAAAAGTTTCCTAATACATACCAAGAAAAATGGAAGAAAGACTTTGTTAACTCAAGTTAATTAATAACTCATTAAAAGTACAGTCAAGTTTTAAATGTTTTGTACTCAAATATTTTCAAGTTAGAAAAACAATGAAAAAGCAAAAAGTAATTCTAGCCTTTGCAATTACCAGGATGTTTGTAGCTAAACTTCCCAGACAGGAAGAAGGGATCTGAAGAAAACCTGTAATTCTTAGAGAACTGAATTTAAAAGTTCAGGCTTAAATTCAATTTAACTCTTAAATTCAAATTGAAGAGTTCAGCTCATCTATTGAGAAATATGAACAATTTATACTCCTTACAGAAAGACTGATACAGACAATATGATTAAATGTGGTGATAATTCTTCTAAGTATTGGTGGATGCAATGTTTTTGTGGCCCCAGAGTACTATAAACTACTTTTAGTACTTTTGAAAAATATTTAATGAATCTCATAATTTAAAAGATCAATATATTAGGAAGCATGCATCACCTAGTGACTTACCGTTAACATGGTTTTGTTCTCTAATGACTTATGCAATTACCTAAAATTACATATATATTTTTAATGTAAAGATTTATTAGGCCTTGTTAGTCAAATAGATAGCAATCATTTTACACTCATAATTTAAAATTCCTCGTGTTTAAAAAGGATTCAGTTTTCTTCTCACTAAGATAAATAAATAACAAATAGACAAGTTAAAAAATATCTGTCTAAAAATTATTGAGGACGTTCCATGTGCCAGGGACTATCATAATACTGAACATATAAAAATAATATATTTATTAATTAAGCATCTGATCTAGTTAATGTAGGTTTTCCCTTTTATAGATGAATAAGCTCAGATTTGAGAAGATTATAGAACGTAGCCAAAGTTAAATAGCTTGTCACCAGTAGATCTCACATACAAACCCATACAACTCAACTCTAAAATTTGGGCACTTAACCCTCCGTTTTACTCTCTCCCAAGTAAAACAAGAATAAGAAAGTCTTATTTAGGCAAAGACATATGAAAATATTTTTAAAAGAATCCAGATGTGCCCACAAACAATTGAGAAAGAAAGAGGCTGATTTTATTGAGAAAATGGGAAGGAAAGGAATGTAAAACAAGGTAACCAGTTCATGCATGTGTAACATAATTAGCAATCTTATCACAACCCTTCCTATTCTATTAATAATATTGGATCAGTGAGAGCAATGGGTGGAATCATGCTGATTGAAGAATCACCAGCTGAAACAAATCTACCCATTAAAGCCTATGACAAATAAGTAGTTTGAGACCCGTGACAGTCAAGGAGATGGGACTGACTTAAGATTAATCCTTTCCATCTCATGTCTTCTAACAAAATGATGCAGCAATATTTAAAATCATCCCATCTCTAGGTTGTGTGTGTGTGTGTGTGTTTGTAAGACACAGGAAATGAAGAAAAGGACTATAAGAGATTTCCTATTTTTCACTCATGCATCCTAGAAATAGGTAGCAAGAGTTCACGCTCAAGGACCTTTACAGAGGTTAAATATAAGATGCAAACCAGATTCTGATTATATCCTAAGATTCTACTTTAAAGATGCAGTTAGAATTTAGGAACTATACGTATCTGGACCACTATGGTTATTTTTTATAATAAAGCAAATATAAAATATCCAATAATAATACCATTGTTACCAAAGAGACATAAGGATTTGGTCTCATGGGCCTTCTGGTTAACTAGCAGGTCAACTTGTCAGTACCCTAAAAATCACTTTTTCCTGAAATAAATAATAAAGACTAAAGTTTAAAAAAAGTCTGGAGGACAGAATAAAATCAATTATATAATTCCTTAACCCTTGGCTCCAGTCTGTCTCCCTGAGTCTCAAAAGCAAAGAAAAAATGGTATCCAAACACAAATGACACTCCCAAACTAAAAGGCATGCACTTTTGCAGATACTATTATGCATGTACTATTATACTTAGGCAGTTATTGTTTTGTGCTTCATTCTTTTCAACAAAAAATCTTGAACCCAAAATAATCGAAACCCTAGCCAGAACACTTTTGGAGTATTGAATTTATGTCTGGATAGCTTGATATTGGAAGGATGTGGATTGCAGTTGTGTGCCAAGACACACCAGACAAGGATATTGAGGTAACCAGAAGTCAGATCTAATGTAAAAGGGAAGATAATGTGGAGGAGGAAAAAAAAATGGAATGGGAATTATTTTCAATTGTTGAAGATTTGTCACAAAAAAAAGAAGAGATAATGTTGTCTATCATACTGGAAGATGGAGTTTTAAGAGATTAATATTATATAGTAGTACATATTAAAATTACAAAGAAAAATTTTAAACTTCAATATGCTACATTAGGAGTTCGTGAATGTCTTTTCATCAAACACATTTATAGAATTCTAAGTTGTGTGATAACTTGTCTTGAGCTCCTGGGTTTGGTATTTGTAGTCCAGGAGTTCATGATTCCTTCTAAGTTTAAGTATAGAAGTAGATTAGACTAACATACTATTCCTATGAACACACAGTTACTAAGAACGTGACATGATAACTTGGAAAAAGAAATGGATCTTTCTTTTGAAAGATTGGGTAGTCATTCTGTTCTCCTAATACATGAAGCAGTATAAGATAGTAAGAAGACAAATTTTGTAGTCAAACTCATCAGTGATTAAATAACTCAAATATAAGTTGCATGATTTTTAAAACATTACAGGATTTTCCTGAACCCATGCTGTCTACCATATAAAATAGAAATAACACCCTTACAGGATTTTGAGAGAATTTTTAAAAATGGTGAATCAAAATCATGACACAAAATAAAAACACAGTTAATGTAGATGTTGTTATTATTTGGCCATATGCACTTTATGTGCATACTGTTAGTTCTATACTGCTGATTCAGTAGCTAGGGCAGTGAGGAGACAGAGTAACTGATATTCTGCCATATATAGATATATAAATGAGTCCACAGTCTCATCATTTTGTCAACACATAAAACGTTACAGGGTTCATATCCATAATAATCTCATGGCAATCATATCTGAACAAACTGAAATAGTCTGACCTGAATATTTCTATTTTTTAAAGATTTTATTTATTTATTTGACAGAGAGAGAGAAAGTGAGAGAACACAAGCAGGAGAAGCAGCTGATAGAGGGAGAAGAAGAAGCAGTCTTCCCATTGAGCAGAGAGCTGGACATGGGGCTTGATCCCTAGACCCTGGGATCATGACCTGAGTCAAAGGCAGGTGCTTAACTGACTGAGCCACCCATGCACCTCTGAATAAATATGTCTATTTTTATAAGACAAATCTCAACCCTACTTCAATCTTTCACACATTATTTCACATAGTCTAACATTCTACAGTATCTGCTTAGAGACCATTATCCATACTTGAAAATCAGTACATAAAATAAATTAGATAAGGCACTTCACTTATAATACAGTGGACATTTCTTTTACTAAGGTGAGTTATAAGTCCCAAATATGTTTTGCTTCAGTTTTACCCTTCTTAATTCCTCAGTGCAGTTTTCCAAATCTGACAATTTTTAATTTCTTTTTTATTTTTTTTTACTTTTTAAAGTAATTCCAAGTCAACATATCCTAATTGTTAACTGTAAGAAATATAGGCATGAAAGCACAAAAGAGGCAGTATGAAATGAGTCTCTAAAGAAGAGAAGTGCATTTATAATTACCAGAGAAATATAAATTAATAGAATTTCACAAGAATGATCTTTGTATCAGGAATCATTTAGGACAGTGTGGTCTTTATAAAACATGTATCAGAAATATCCTAGGTGGCTGTTAAATATATTTTTATGGCCATCTCTTACCCCCAAATCAGAATATCTTGTATATGGATAGAATTTATACTTAGAAGAAAAAATTAGAGAAATTCTTGTATACTAATTCTGGAGTATTAATATTTTATGGTAAGTGAGAAAAAAAAGTTCTCAGCCTAATTTCAATTTTTTAGTCTCATTCAAATGGAGGATGAATTTAGAGCCATCATTATACGTACCTATATCAACAGGTTTTATTGTTGTTATTATAATTTTTAATTATATATCTCCATCTCATTTCTCTACATTTTCTGTTTCCTCATAGACACTCTGTTTATTTCAAGTGTATTAGTACTTGCTTGTTGGAATATTTAAAGTCTTTGTCAGATAATTTCAACATCTGTGCCATCTCAATGTTGGGCATCTGTTGATTGTGTATTCTATGTGAATTGAGATTTTCCTGGATCTTCATATGTTGAATTTTAAATATTTATTTATTTAATATTTAAAAAGAGAGAGAGAAACTCCAGCAGACTCCCCACTGAGCTCAGAGCCTGTCGCAGGCCTCAATCTTCAGACCCTGAATTCATGACCTGAGCCAAAACCAAGAGTCCGATGCTTGAATAACTGGGCCCAGGGCCCCCATATAATGAATATTTTGAGTTGTGTCCTGGAAGTTTTCAATATTGTATTATGAAGATTAAATATGTTTACCTTTAAAGCCTGTGAAGAATGTTGATGTTTTTATATTTAGCAGATACTCAGCCTGGGCTATATTCAGGTGCTAAGTTACAGTGGCCTTTGTGGGCTACAGTTCCAGTGAGTTCAGTTTTCAAGGCCAGTGCAATACTATTTGGATTTTATAATGATTTTACAGTATCTTTTAAAATATTAAAGATACAAACAACAAGTACAGACTTGCATTACCAGATATTTGAATATATATATTATAAGGTCATTGTAACCAAGTCCAACAATCAACAACCAACAGTGCAGAAATTGTTAGCCTCCTTGAAAAACAACAACCAGTATAGAGGAAAGACAACTAGAATAGAGGACCCATTAGTGCAGGGTTTAATTTTTTTTTCCTGTAAAGGGTCAGATAATAAATGTTTTAGTCTTTGGGGGCTAAGAATCAAAAATGAGGATATTATATAGAGACTTATATGACAAGAGAAAGAGCAAATATCCAGAAATTTTACTGATTCAATTTAAAATATAAAAATAGTTTTCAAAAATATAAATATGTTAAATATCAGAATTGAATTCTTTTTTAAAGGGAAACATTTTCTCTAATTGGGGTTCAAAGCCCGTGTTCCCTATCTTAAAGATTGATTTCAGGGGCACCTGGGTGGCTCAGTGGGTTAAGCCTCTGCCTTCAGCTCAGGTCATGATCCCAGGGTCCTGGGGTGGAGTCCTGCATCGGGCTCTCTGCTTGGCAGGGAGCCTGCTTTCTCCTCTCTCTCTCTCTCTCTCTCTGCCTCCTTGTGATATCTCTCTGTCAAATAAATGAATAAAATCTTAAAAAAAAATTGATTTCAGCGCCTCATCTACTGATGCTGATCTACAGAGACTTGATATATCTGGAAAAATTTTGTTTTTCACACAGACAGGTGATACATGCAGCACTCACATGCTGTCATGTCATACATTCTCACTACAGTTTTTAGTGCCATGGGCAGCAGTGTAGAGAAAACACCATATATAGTCTCTGTCTCAACTGCACAATTCTGCTGCTATAATGGAGAAGAAGCCTTATACAAAACTAAAATGAATAGGTGTGTTTGGATTCCAATAAAACTATATTTATGGATACTAACCTTTTAATATAATTTTCATATATTCTAAAGTATTAGTCTTACTTTGTTTTCCCATATTATAATAGATATGAGCAGTTCATAATCTTAAAAATTACCAAAAACTGATGGGGAAGTATAGAAGGATGGTGGATTTGGCCTGTAGGCAGGAGACTGCCAAACCATACACTGGAGAAAATATTAAGATAGACACTTGTTGAGAATCTAGGGAGGTCAGAAATGCCAGCAGGGGCTGAGGATCTGGTGCAAGCTTATTAAAGAGCCAGGTGTCAGTATGGTCCTGAAGGGAGCCACACCTGCAGAATATAAGAGGCTTCAGTGAACACTGAAGAGACACCAATGAAATAGAGGTTAAGTGAACCTTATTAGAGGTGCTATCTAGACTCAACCAAAACAGTTCTTAGAATAAACTGATCAATCTTTTCAATTGGAAAATTTGTGATCAGTCTAGTCCAATTATGCCTAATAAGAGAAAGTATAAACTCTCTTTAAAGAAAGATAATTTCATCTGAGTCTTCCATATATTTCATATACAATGTCATTAAGCAAAAAATATTAGGTAGGATAAATTGTGCCATTACATTACTGAACATCAAGGGAAAATGACAATGGATAAAAATACACATGTGGTTCAGATATTGGAATTAGATGGCAAGGACTTTAAGTGACTATGATAAATACATTCTAAAATACAGAAAGAAAAAATAAACTACAGAAAGAAAAAAATGTTCAAAAGCAGCTGAAAAGCTAGATTTTCCACAGTGAATTGAATTTGTATTAACAACTGAATTGTGTTAAAATTACTGAAAAATACAATATGACAATAATAAGGCAAACAATGATGAGAAGTGAATTGAGTTTATTTTTTTAAGATTTTATTTATTTATTTGACAGAGAGAAAGATCAAAAGTAGGCAGAGAGGCAGGCAGAGGGAGAGGGGGAAGCAGGCTCCCTGCTGAGCAGAGAGCCCAATGTGCGGGGCTGGATCCCAGGACCCTGAGATCATGACCAGAGCTGAACACAGAGGCTTAACCCACTGAGCCACCTAGGTACCCCACGGATGAAGTTTATTATGAATTAATGATTCATGTAATTCAAATCAAAATCCCAGACTCAATTCTGTATGTATGAACCTGACAAGCTGATGTCAAAATTCATGTGAAAATGCAAAAGGTAAATAAGAACCAAGGAAATATTGAAAAAGGAAAAAAATAGGAAGACTTACATTTCAAGTAGTATGTCTTATTTTAATGTTCTAATAATCAAGACGGTGTCATACTGGTACAAAGAAACAAGAAAAGTTCAGTTGAACAGAATAAAAACTTTCTTTCATAGACAAATACACACATATAAAGTCACCTGATTTATGACAGGATGAAACTGCAGTATATTAAGGAAATGATGGACTTTTCAATAAAAATATTAGGTCAGTTAGATAACATATGGAGAATAACTTAAATTCTATGTTATTGTTGACTGAAATTAAACAGTAAAACAAGAGTCATGCCTTTCTTTTTCCCCCTTAGGAGGTAACAGGTTAATATCTTTATGACCCCATTGATACAAAGGTTTGTAGTTTAAGATACAGAAATTAATGACAATGAAGGGAAAGAAAAAAAACATGAAAATTGGACCATGCTAAAGTTAAGAACTTCTTTTCATTAAAAAGCATACAACAGAATAATGAGAATGAATAAACTAGGCATAGAACTTCCTTAACAGCATTAATTAAAGCTAACATTATACTCTAGTGAGAGACTAAAAGCTTCTTGCCCAAGATTAGGAATGACGCAAGGCTGCCTGTTTTTCACCACTGCCATTCAACATTGAACTGGAAGTCCAAGCCAGAGCAATTAGGCAAGAAAAAAAATACAAAAGACACTTAAATTGGAAAGGAAAAAGGAGGTTACCCCTATTTATAGATGACATGACTCAGTATGAGATCAACATATAAAAATTCAAAAGGGGAATTAATAGAATAATTCCAATTGGGATAACATCCAAAAATACCTCAGAATAAATTTTATTTATTCTGAATAATAAATTATTCAGATGAAATACTTGTACACTGGAGATGAAAGACTTGTACACTGAAAACTACAAAGCATTACTGAAAGAAATGACTTAAAAGATACAAGGTATTCTTCTGAGATGATAAAAAAAGTTAGAGTTATGCCCTTTAAAATGGTTAATTGGTAATTGTATGCTATGTGAGTTTTACGTCAATTATAAGAAGGAAAAAAATCAGGCTAGTCTCTACATAGGAAGAGGGAAGCCAGATAGTAGTAGGAAGTGTAACTAGTAGTGTTTCATGGATTCTGTTAGTGTTTCATTTCTTGATTTGGGCACTGGTTTTAATGTGGTTTCACTATGTGAAAAGTGTTGGGCTGTATCTCTTTTAACTTGTACTTTTATATAAGCATTTTGTATTTCAAAAATTAATAAAAATATAACTAAAACAGCTTTAAATGTGATTTATAACATGCCATTCACAACTTCAATTTAAAAAGACAAATATGTTATCCAATTACTACACAAGGGCAATTACTACACAAAATTATTCCAGACCGAGAAAGAGAAAATAATGTAATTATATATAAGAATGAATACTTAACTGAAAGATTCATATGTCAAATTTAGAGGATAGGAGAAAACATGATATCATAAAAGGGTCAATTTATCCTTTATATACATATTAAATATAAATGTAATGAATATCATCAGAAGGTTTTGGTTAAATTTTATAAGACATTGTTAAAATTTCTATAAAAAACATGGATATAAATAATCAAGGGACGCTTGAATTAGAACAATATGGTAGGCAGAATTCTAGTATGACCCTCAAAGCTTCTGTCCCTTGGTGTCCTATTTCCTGGAATTTGTAACTATAATTATCTCAGTATTTCTGGGTTTAGAATATGATATAATGTTTTACAGCCCAGTTCCCTTAATGAAAGGAAAATTGAAGTGAATGAATTTGAATTCTATATGTCAGCAAGAGGTATCTCACTATATAACATCTAATAAAAATCAAGTTATAGAGGAATACAGGTAATAACACATTCCATTTAACAAAATTAAAATATGCACGATAATATTTATAGGAAAATGCATATGTACTACAAGTACAGAGAAAATCATAATAACTCTGAATATCAAATTAAACCAGTAGTTATTTGTATATGGGTGTAGAGGGTGTGAGTGATAAAAATGGTGACAGGAAAGATACATATGGTTTTCTTTCTTTTTTTTTTTTTTAAGATTTTTATTTATTTATTTAACAGAGATCACAAGTAGGCAGAGAGGCAGGCAGAGGGAGGGGGAAGCAGGCTCACCGCTGAGCAGAGAGCCGGATGCGGGGCTTGATACCAGGACTCTGGGATCATGACCTGAGCCGAAGGCAGAGGCTTTAATCCACGGAGCCACCCAGGCGCCCCTGGTTTTCTTATATTAAGTAAATTTTTATTTCTAAAGACAAATTATTGAAATATAGATAGTTTAGATTTTATAAAATGGTATGCTTTATATATTTTTGTATCTGTAACATTCCATTATTTTAAGATAATAACTTACATTGCTTTTTTTTTCTTACATTGCTTTTATCCTTTATAGGTTTTGAAAAACTTTAAAATTTGTTACCTTATTTAACCATCAAGATTTTTATGCTCTTCGTTAGCCAGGGATTTTTCCTACCAAGTTTTTAGATAGAGAAAACACAGCAAAGTTTTCATATATCACATTAGCTCTAGCACATAATACTCTAAGCTACTTCTTTTAATGGAAAGGAAATAAATGTTTATTGAATATCTGCAAAGTGCCAGGACACTAACATATTATCTCAATAAATCCACTGAAGCAGGTATCCTTATGTCATTATAAAAATAAGGAGTCTGAGATTTAGAGAGACTGCCACTTGTCCAAAAATTCTCCCCTAGAGGCAAAGCTGTATTTGATCCCTAGGACATTCGTAGACCACAACTGCCCTGTTTGTTTTATATTTTGTTGACTCCCCAAGCACCTTGTTTCTCAGTTAATAAGGATTTAGGCACTAATTGAAGAGTATATTTCATAGAATATAAAGATCAAATAATTTGCTTCCTGCAAATAATTTCTAAATTCATATGAGACTGCTTTCAAAATTGTTCTCTGTGTGAAAACAAAAATCATCTAAAATCATAAAATATCTTAATACTTTTCTATCTTCTAAATTAATACTCTGGAGTTTTTTGGGAGCTTTTTTACCCTCTCAATTTTTCTTTGAAGTGGGCAACATTTAATGTTGAAAATTTTCACATTGAAAGTCATTTCCTCACAGATCATAAATCCACAGTACTGGAAAGTAATTCCATTTTCTTACTATGCAACACCACACTCCATGCTGAGTGCTGGCTACTCTTTTTGTTCCATAATGCTGCATACTGAATCCTAAGTTTAGTTTCCTTGAAAGTTAGACCTTTCATGTCTGATTTAGTAATTGATCCAAGTACTAGAAAAAGAATGTTTTAAGCATTTGCATACTGGTTAAATTAAGGCTGCCAAATACCTCCTGGCTATGACCTTCATTCCTCCTCACTGTGGAGCCCTCCCCTTGCTTTAAAGAAGAGGTAGAGAGAACTATCAAAGTCATTATTTTCACTGCAACTGTTCAACTTTGAGTCTTAATCCTTATAAGCCTGCCATTCACAAGCTTCCTGGACATTTTAAAAATCTTTCGAACTTAAGAACTGACGTTCCAACATCATAACGTCCTTGAAAAATTGAAGAAAGAAACAGAAAAGACCTCCCTTGAATTATTACCTACTCTTCTAGATATTCTCAGATTGTAGTGAGAAGAAAAATAAATTTGAATAGTTAGCAAGGTTTCAAATTGGTGGTATTTTTCACAAGATATTCTTTTATTCCTAGTATATTACCTATTTTCATTTTGTTCATCTTCATGAAGTATCTATTTAAGCTATAGGATTGAGCATGCCACTAAACAACACTGATTTCAAGCTGAATTACTTCAAGCTGAATTACTTCTTAACTATTTGAGATCTATTTTTATGAAGCAATAACAATGTATATTAAGCAACAGTGCCATAATATTAAATCATAATCTATTTTTTAACATTTCTTTATGCATATAATGAGAAAAGCTGAAAATACTGTTTTCTCTAAATCTGTGTTACGTCAAGGAGGTTTATTTACTTTTAAGTATTTAACAACATCCCTGCAATTATATACTAAGAGAATGACCTGTACAAATTTATATAATTTAATCTCGCTGGAGTTATCTTAAAGTTATGTGAAAGGTAAAATTTCAGGTACCAGTGGTGTGCTTTTAACCACTGCTCCTCCACATAGAAAAATTGATCACATATTTTAAAACACTTTTGCATATCAATTGTTATGTCTACACAGGCATAATAAATTTACAAATACTTCAGCATTTTAAGCACAATAATTTTACATGTAAACCATTGAGGATAAATCATTAGTTGCTAAGTAATGAGTTCCTTACAGAAAAAGGCTGCTTCAATGGCTGGATTTTCAGAATACTGACAATAGTGACACTGAAGACCCAGGAGCTGGTATAATTTATTACTCTATTTTCAGAGTAATCAGTCAGGATTTTAAAGATAGAGCTTAGGAAATAAAGAGACATCATTAAATATTTTAAGAAATATTTAGAGGCCCTAAATGCAGCCAAATTGTTTGGGGATTTTGAATAATAGTATTTTTAAAAAATAAACTCTGGGCATTTAAAACTAATAACAGAAATAATTATAAATTATTGAATTTAGAATTAACCCTACACAAGATCTTGTTCAATGTCATTCAATCAATCTAGGATACCTTTTCAAGGAACCATATTTTTTATGATTTAGGATAATTTGTTAACTGTCATTTATTCTCAATCCCCTGGATGGCAACACCATAATTTCTCAGTCATTTTCAATCTGATAGCCAAAATTTGGGCTTAGAATTCCACCGTTGTTAAGTATTTAAAGTGACAGGATTTAATTTATTCTCTTTTGATAAGTTTACCCCGTTAATTTTGTCTTGTCCTAATGTAAGAATAGAAACAGTTTTTCATTATCAAATCTGAAACTCACGTTGACTTTTTTAAAAAAGGGCAGAGTAAACCAAATGAAAAGCCATGACATCATATTAATATTCTATGAATAGAGGTATAATGAAAAGGTGTAACAGAACTACACACTTCACATGGTAGAAAAACTAAGCCAAATGCAAAAGAAGCTTCAATTTACCTGATAACAAAATGAAAGCTGATATGTTAAGGAGAGTCCTGTTTTGTACATATCAAGTTGTAACAGTTGATTTATAGTAAATGTAGAAGTAAAGTTAGTAATGAATAGCTAATTTATAATTATTTAATCATAATCAATGGTAATTATTAATTGTGAAGATTAATAAGAATAAAATAAATTTCATTTACTGTTCAGTTATTTAATATTCATTCAATAATTAAGTGAATATATTTCACTTTGGTGTCTGCTGTTATTTCTTTGGTTCATTAAAAATTGAGCCAAAGAGTGCCTGGGTGGCTCAATCAGTTAAGCATCCAACTCGGTTTTTCAGCTCATGTCATGATCTCATGGGTCACAAGATTGAGCCTCATGTCTGGCTCCATGCTCAGCAGGGAGTCTGCTTGAAGATTCTCTCTGCCCCTCCTACCACTCACATTCAATCTCTCTCTCTTTTTCTCTAAAATAAATAAAGAAATCTTTTTAATAAATAAGCCAATCTTTAAAATTATTTCTTTTTCAAAACATGGTTTAAATAATTAAAATTAATATTAATTTTAATGACCAATATTAAGACATTAATAACCATACTAATCAATATATTTATTAAATAATATACTTATTATTTGGAATTTTGTCTTAGGATACTGCTTGTATTTAATTTGTATTTCATTTGTGCTTGCCTGACTCTCTCTTTATATTTATATACTTTAAGTAATATGACATTAATATAAGTGGACATTGATATGAGAAGTATTTTCTTCTATCAAATCAATTAGATTTGAGAAATACTAATTTAAAAGATCTTTGATTCTACAACTAAGTAAAAAGAGTAGGAATTGAGTTTGAACTATTACATTATAAAACATAATATATATACAAAGGGAATTATTCTATAAGAAAATGGGAAAATATAAATGTGTTAAATATCTGTACTCTTTAAAAATTCATAATTCTGTAAGATAACATTAAATTATGGCTTTGTTTTCCAATTTATAATAAAAATTATTTTATAAAGTATAAATATCATGTTTCTTATACGTTTCATTGGGATCACAGCATGCATTATGATCTTGCAGTATACCCTTTGAAGATCTTTTCCACTGTTGTTTGCTTCTCTTTCCACCTAATACCACTCATTATAAACTTCTCACATAAGATATATTTATGAATGTCTCACATTTTTTTCTCCTCTCCTTCTTTTCCTATTACTTTGTTAGATCACTTCTACAGTTTCATAGCATAAATTGTTTACATCCTCTTCTATTACCCTAATTCCCATATTTGCTTCATATTTAACTTCAGTTGTATTCCACACTTAGTCTGTGTATAGTAATTTTCTGCCATCTCTTGGTTGGTTGAGTGGTACATTCTATTTGTTGCCTAGAAGAACCACAGGAAAATTATTTCTTATGTTCAATTTTTTGGTAGCCACCTAAAAACGATGGACAGGTTGGTTAGGTATAAAATATTTAGCAATCTTTTCTTTAGCTGTAAGTTTTAACATGAAAGTTATACCATTATTTTCATGTGCTGAATATGGGTATGGAAAAATTTGAGCAGACTCTGATTGTTTTCCTCTAAGAAATAAATAAATCATTTCACCTGAATGCTCAAATCATTTTTTTTTTTTAGTAAGATTAATATGTAGGGACACCTGGGTGGCTCACGCTTTAAGCGTCATCCTTCGCCTCAGGTCATGATCCCAGGGTTCTGGGATCGAGCCCCGCATTGGACTCACTACTCTGTGGGGAGCCTGCTTCTCCTCACACTCCCTCTGCTGTGTTCCCTCTCTCGCTGTGTCTCTCTCTGTCAAATAAATAAATAAAATATTAAATAAAAGAATTAATATGTAACTAGAAGGCTACTTATTTATTTAGATTATCTTTGGAGTTTGGGGTTTTTTTTTTTGGACGGGAGTCAATTTTCCTTGCATGTGGTATGTTAGCAATCTCTATTTGTTGTGATTATTTGCTTTTTCTAGAATGTCATAAAAATAGAAATAATGTAACCTCATACTTCTTTCACTTGGCATGATTTTCAAATTGATCAATGTTGCTGCTAATGTCAATTTCTGCTGGCAATTAGTATTATAATGTGGATGGACATACAGAATGCATTTCCAACTTAGTAGCTAATAGTAATTTAGTTTAGGGATATTATGAATAAATCTGTTACAAATATTCATTTGATAGTACATATGCATTCATTTTTTTTAAATAAATACCTAGAAGTTGCTAGATTATATGGTAAGTATATGTTTAATTTTGTAAAATAATGGTACAAAGTTTTTTAATGCAGCTCTACCATTTTGAATTCCCACTAGCAACACATGAGAGTTATATTTATTTTATCTCCTGGTCACCATTTCCTATTGTTCAACTTTTACTTTTTCTTTTTAAACAGATTTTTTGAGGTATAATTGATATACAAAACATTGCAACTATGTAATGTATACAATTTGAAGAGTTTAGACATATGCCTGTACCCATAAAACCATCACCACAATCAAGGTGACAGACATACCTATTACCTCTGAAAGTTTCTTTTGTTTTGATTTGGTTTTGTTTGTTTGTTGCATATGTTAAGAACACTTAGCATAAGATCTACACTCATAATAAAATTTTATTTTTTTTCAGTGTTCCAAATTTCATTGTTTATGAATCACACCCGGTGCTCCATGCAATACGTGCTCCCCTTAATACCCAGCACCAGGCTCACCCAATCTCCCCTCCAAAACCCTCAGCTTGTTTCTCAGAGTCCATAGTCTCTCATAGTTGTCTCACCCTCCGATTTCCCCCAACTCACTTCTTCTCTCCATCGCCCAATGTCCTCTGCATTATTCCTTATGCTTCACAAGAAAGTGAAACCATATGATAATTGACTCTCTCTGCTTGACTTATTTCACTCAGCATAATCTCTTCCAGTCCCATCCATGTTGATACAAAAGTTGGGTATTCATCCTTTCTGATGGAGGCATAATACTCCATTGTATATATGGACCATATCTTCTTTATCGATTCATCCACTGAAGGGCATCTTGACTCTTTCCACAGTTTGGCGACTGGCTATTGCTGCTATGAACATTGGGGTACAGATGGCCCTTCTTTTCACTACATCTGTATCTTTGGGGCAAATACCCAGTAGTGCAATTGCAGAGTCATAGGGAAGCTCTATTTTTAATTTCTTAAGGAATCTCCACACTGTTTTCCAATGTGGCTGCACCAACTTGCATTCCCACCAACAGTGTAAGAGGATTCCCCTTTCTCCACATCCTCTCCAACACTTGTTGTTTACTGCTTTGTTAATTTTGGCCATTCTAACTGGTGTAAGATGGTATCTCAATGTGGTTTTGATTTGAATCTCCTTGGTGGATAATGATGATGAACATTTTTTCATGTGTCTGTTAGCCATTTGTATATCTTCTTTGGAGAAGTGTCTGTTCATCTCTTCTGCCCTTTTTTTTAAAAGATTTTATTTATTTATTTGACAGATAGAGATCACAAGTAGGCAGAGAGGCAGACAGAGAGAGAGAGAGGAGGAAGCAGGCTCCCCACTGAGCAAAGACCCTGATGCGAGGCTCGATCCCAGGACCCTGGGATCATGACTGTTTGATGTGGTTATCTGTTTTGTGTGTGTTGAGTTTGAGAAGTTCTTTAAAGATCCTGGATATTATCCCTTTGTCTGTAGTGTCATTGCGAATATCTTCTCCCATTCCGTGGATTGCCTCTTTGTTCTGTTGACTCTTTCCTCTGCTGTGCAGAAGCTTTTGATCTTGATGAAGTCCCAAAAGTTCATTTTCACTTTTGTTTCCTTAGCCTTTGGAGACATATCTTGAAAGAAGTTGCTGTGGCTGATGTCAAAGAGATTACTGCCTATGTTCTCCTCTAGGATTTTTATAGATTCCTGCCTCAGGTTGAGGTCTTTTATCCATTTCGAGTTTATCTTTGTGTATGGTGTAAGACAATGGTTGAGTTTCATTCTTCTACATGTAGCTGTCCAATTTTCCCAACACCATTTATTGAAGAGACTGTCTTTTTTCCACTGTATATAGTTTTTCCTGCTTTGTCGAAGATTATTTGACCATAGAGTTGAGGGTCCATACCTGGGCTCTCTACTCTGTTCCACTGGTCTATGTGTCTGTTTTTGTGCCAATACCATGCTGTCTTGGTAATCACAGCTTCGTAGTAAAGCTTGAAATCAGGCAACATGATGCTCCCAGTTTTGTTTTTCTTTTTTAACATTTCCTTAGCAATTCAGAGTCTCTTCTGGTTCCATATAAATTTTAGGATTGTTTGTCACAGCTCTTTGAAAAATGCTAATGGAATTTTGTTCAGGATGGCATTGAAAGTATAGATTGTTCTGGGCAATATAGACATTTTAAAAATGTTTATTCTTCTGATCCATGAGTATGGAATAGTCTTCCATCTTTTTGTGTCTTCTTTGATTTCTTTCATGAGTGTTCTATAGTTCCTCGAGTACAGATCATTTACCTCTTAGGTTAGGTTGATTCCAGGTATCTTATGGTTCTTGGTGCTATAGTAAATGGAATTGATTCTCTAATTTCCGTTTTTATATTTTCATTGTTAGTGTATATGAAAGCAATTGATTTCTGTACATTGATTTTGTATCCTGCCATATTACTGAATTGCTGTATGAGTTCTAGTTGTTTGGGGGTGGACTCTTTTGGGTTTTCCATATAAAATATCATGTCTCTGTGAAGAAGAGAGTTTGACTTTTTTGCCAATTTGAATATTTTATTTCTTTTTGTTGTTTTATTGATGGTGCTAGGACTTCTAGTACTATGTTGAACAACAGTGGCAAGAGTGGATATCCTTGTCATGTTCCTGATCTCAAAGGAAAGACTTCCAGCTTTTCCCCCATTGAGGATGGTATTTGCTGTGAGTTTTTCATAGATAGACTTTATGAAGTTGAGGAATGTTCCCTCTATCCCTATACTTTGAATCATTTTAATCAGGAATGGATACTATATCTTGTCAAATGCTTTTTCTGCATCAATTGACAGGACCATGTGGTTCTTCTCTCTTCTCTTATTGATTTGTTCTACCACATTGATTGATTTGCGAATGTTGAACCACCCTTGCATCCCTGGGATAAATTCCACCTGGTCATGGTAGATAATCTTTTTAATGTACTGTTGGATCCTATTAACTAGGATCTTGTTGAGAATCTTGGCATCCATGTTCATCAGGGATATTGGTCTGAAATTCTCCTTTTTGTTGGGGTCTTTACCTGGTTTGGGGATCAGGGTAATGCTGGCTTCATAAAAAGGGTCTGAAAGTTTTCCTTCTGTTTCTATTTTTTGAAACAGCTTCAGAAGAGTACGTATTATTTATTCTTTGAATGTTTGGTAGAATTCTCCAGGGAATCTGTCAGGTCCTGGGCTCCTGTTTTTTGGGAGGTTTTGATCACTGCTTCAATCTCATTACTAGGTATTGGTCTATTCGGGTTCTCAATTTCTTCCTGATTCAGTTTTGGAAGTTTATAGGTTTCCAGGAATGCAGCTATTTTGTCTAGGTTGCTTAACGTATTGGCATACAACCATTGATAATAATTTCTGATGATTGTTTCTATTTACTTGATTAGTCATTAAGCTGCCCCAGAAGAAGTTAAAAATGCTATCAAGGAGATCCAATCTAATCTAAATACTCTAATAGCTAGTGTAACTGAGGCAGAAAATATAATTAGTGACCTAGAAGAAAAATTGATAAAGAAAAAGGATCAGAAGGAGGCCTGGAACAAATAGCTCAGAAGCCATGAAAACAGAATTAGAGAAATAAATGAGGCCATGAAACATTCCAGCATCAGGATTATTGGGATCCCTGAGCGGGAGGAGAAAGAAAGAAGACTAGAAGATATAGTTGAACAAGTTCTCCATGAAAATTTTCCCAATCTGGGGAATGGAACCAGCGTCAGTATCCTAGAGGTAGAAAGACCACCACCCAAGATCAGTGAATTAAAAGACCTCAAGGCACTTGATTGTGAGACTGAAGAACCATAATTTTAGACAAGAGCTGTAGGGAGCAGCTAGGGGAGAGAGATTCCTTATGTATAGAGAAAGGTCCATCAGAATAATGTCAGACTGTCCACAAAAACCTGGCAAGCCAGAAATGGCTGGCAAGATATATTCAGGGCACTAAATGAGAAGAACATGCAGCCAAGAATACTTTATCCAGCAAGGATGACATTCAAAATGGATGGCAAGATAAAGAACTTCCAAGACTGGCAAGGTTTAAAAGAGTATGTGCCATAAGAAATATTAAGAGGGGTTCTATAAAAGAAGAAAGAACCCAAGAATGTCATAGAACAGAAATTCACAGAGACAATCAATAGAAACAAGGACTTCACAGGCAACATGATGTCAATGCAAACGTATCTTTCAATAATCACTCTCAATGTGAATGGCTTAAATGCTCCCATAAAATGGTGCCAGCTTGCAGATTGGATAAAATGACAGGAGCTGTCCATAATTTGTCTACAAGAGATCCATCTGGAACCTAAAGATATATCCAGACTAAAAGTGAGGGGATGGAGAAGCATCTTTCATGCCAATGGGCCTCAAAAGAAAGCTGGGGTAGCAATTCTCATACCAGATAAATTAGATTTTAAACTAAAGACTATAGTCAGAGATAAAGAAGGACACTACATAATTCTTAAAGGGTCTACCCACCAAGAAGATCTAACTATTGTAAATATATATGCCCCCAATACGGAAGCAGCCAACTACATAAGCCAACTGTTAATCAAGATAAAGAGTCATATCGATATGAATACTGATATTAATAGTCATATTGATAGTCATATTGTTATTAATATTAGGGTATCTTAACATGCCATTCTCAGTAATAGACAGATCATCCAAGCAGCAAATCAATAAAGAAACAAGAGCACTGAATGACACATTGGACCAGATGGACCTCATAGATATAAATAGAACGTTCCACCTTAAAAAAACAGAACACTCATTCTTCTCGAGCACACATGGAACTTTCTCCAGAACAGACCACATACTGGGTCACAAATCAGGGCTCAACCAATACCAAAATATTGAGATTATCCCCTGCATATTCTCAGACCACAATGCTTTGGAACTGGGACTCAACCACAAGAAAAAGTTTGGAAGGAATTCAAACACTTGGAAGCTAAAGACCACCCTGCTTAAGAATGTTTGGATCAAGTTGCATAACTGAAATATTTTATGCCTTCTATTTCTTTTTTAATTTTATTTTTATGTCAGATTATTTAATCTGATATCTCTTTGATATAATTTACTTCATTTCCTTAGGATATATACCCAAAAGTGGGATTGCTGAATCATATGGTAGTTCTATTTTTTTAATCTTTTGAGGAAATTTCATACAGTTTTTCATAACGGGTGTACATCTGTATTCATACCAACAGTTTACAAGGATTCTAATTTCTCCATATCCTCACCAATATTTGTTATCTCTTATCTTTTTGATAACAGGTATGAGGTGTGAAGTGGTATCTCATGGTGCTTTTGATTTGCATTTCCCTGATATTTAGTGATGTTTAGCACCTTCATAAACCTGTTGGCCATCTGTATATTTTCTTTGGAAAAATCTCTATTCAGGTCTTTTGTTTTTTATTTGGATTGTTTTGTTTATTGTTTGCTTGTTTTTTGCTGTTGAGTTGTATGAGTCCCTTATATATTTTGGATACTAACCCTTAGTTAGTGAATGAATATGTGTGTGTGTGTGTGTGTGTGTGTGTGTGTGTGTGTGTATAAATCTATGGCAAATATTTTCTCCTATTCCATAAGCTTGCTTTTCCATTTGTTTCCTTTGCTGTGTATAAACTTTTTAATTTGATGAGTCTCATTTATTATTTTAGTTCTTTTTGTCTGTGCTTTTAAGGTCTTACCCAAGAAATCACTGCCAAGACGCTATGATTTCTTCTAGGGGTTTTATGATTTTAGTTCTTACATTTAAGGTTTTAAACCATTTTGAGTTACTTTTTGTGAGTGTTGCAAGATTGGGGTTCAATTTCATTCTTTTCATATGGATACCCACCTTTCCTAACATCATTTCTTGAAGAAACTATCCTTTCCCCATTGTGTGTTCTTAGAAACCTTCACAAAGATTAAAAAATCTTCACAAAGATATAGTTGACACTATATATGTGGATTTATTTCTGGGCTATCTATTCTGTTCCATTGGTTCATGTGCCTGTTTTATGCCTTTACCACACTGTTTAATTATAATTGTGGTATTTATTGGAATTTCCCTGATGATTAATGGTATTGAGGATCTTTTCCTGTGCTTATTTTCTAATTTACCCACCATGTGTTTTTAATGATAGAAACAGTTTTTCCACATCAGCCCCAGCAATTGGAATTATCAGTGTTTAATTTAACTATTCTAGTGGGTGTGTAGTGGTATCTCATTATGAATTTAATTTCCTTGATAACCAATGAAATTGACCAATATTTCATGCATTTATTGGCTTTCTGTAAAGCACTGTCTGTTCCAGCCTCTTCCTCAATTTTTTAAATTTAATTATCTTTTTTATTGATATGAATGAGTTATTTTCATATCCTGGATGAAAGTCAGCTTATGTGTTGAGAATATCTCATCCAAGTCTGTGGCTTGACAGTTCCTAAACCAAAGGTGTCTTTAGAGAAATCTTTTGATTTTTTTTTTAAACTTAGAACTTGGTATATCCTGTTTAAGAAGTACTGCCATATGTCAAGGGTTGCTTTTCTATATTTTTTCTATAAGCTATAATGTTAAATACTTCAAATCTACAATTTAATATGAACTAGCTGTGGATGCTTTGCGAAAACGTCAAGTTTCATTTCACTTTTCCAATGGCATGGCCAGTTGAGTCAGGACTATATTTGTGAGAGACTAATTTTTTTTCTCTTATTCCACATGGAACTTTAGTCAAAATCAAGAATGGGTCTGTTTTCAGAATATCCATTATTTTCATTGTCTATTTGTTTATCCTTTACAAACACCCCACAGTTTACATTACCATAGCCAAAATTTCCAGTGGAGTAGACAAAGAGGGAAGGAGCCTTGGTATTCCCAAATTAGCAGGTTATATTTGTTTTTTCTATTCTGAAAAAATCCCAAAGACTTGGGATTGACTGTACTACATCCTTCTCTTTTTCTTTTTTTTTCTCTTCTTTTCTCTTCTCTTCTTTGTTCTATCATGTCCCTTTTTATATTTCCTTTTCCTCCAAAGGATCCCAAGAAAAACCTTTTATATCAGCAGCAATTGGTAAGCATTTACCTTTTAATTTATATTTTATATATGTCTGGGGGGGGTCAGTGACATGATGGCAAAAAATAAAACTCTTATTCTTCTGACTGCCTGAGGAAGATTATAATGTTAAATAAAGGTAAGAGTCTAACAAGAGTATTCTGGGAATTCAGACAAATTGATTACTTACCTTCAAAACAATGGGACCTATATTCTAAGAGGAAAAACAGTAAATTGCTCAAAACCATCTAATAATCTGATACCAACAAAAACAAATAAGGTGACAAATGTATAGGGTAATGGCAAAAAATAATCTAAATGTTGATATTTTATGACTAAGCTATATATCCTGATTACCTTCTGCACATGTTTGGACTTATGATTACTAGACATTTCAATTGAAAACAATAATGGCAAAGGTAGGCAAGCTATGACAAAATTATGGTACTTGAATAATCCAACATTTATAAGGGCGAACTTAGAGTTCTTACGTATCAATGTGGATCTAAGACTTCAACTCTCATTTAAGGATCATCCCCCAGTCCTGAATTTCAGCTACCTTTAATGGCCATCTATTTTCTTTATGCACAGCTATGAGTAATAAGGTTGCAGAGAAACATGAAAATTGCATAATATATTGCACTTTACAATTCTCCTGATTTTATGCAGAATGGTAGAAAGGGAGACATATACCATCATAAGAGGACATACATTTGTAACCCAAAAGACATCGACTGTTGTGATTAGTTGAAATGTTGAAGTAGCTGAATATTTTCAGTAATATCCCTGCAGCAAAAACACTTTCAAAAGTATAAAAGAACACAACTTAATGGAGGCAATCTTGGTTTGGGGTGTTATCACAGTTTAAATAATGCAAGGACTCAACAATACTATTTAAATTTCAGTTACTAGCTATGTTAATTGTGAATAATTTCAGAAGATAAACTTTGCTGCTAGCTCTTCTGTCCACAAATCACTATGCATATCACAGGTGTTCATCATGATCAGTGACCAGCTATATCACTTCTTTTGAAGTCTCTCCATGATTGGTTGCTGTCCTGTTACTCAGTTCATGCACAGACAGCAAAAGTCGTGGTTGTACTTCCTCGTGGTTGTACTTCCTCCTTATCTCTTGTTATAAACCTACAAGCCAGATTACCAAAATGAGTAATCAAAAGAGGAACATGACCAAAAAACAAAAATAAAGCTGTATGTGAAATTTGTATGGAATTTAAATGGAGTTGAAGAAAGAGCAGATGATGGGAATGTTGGCATTGCTATAGTTTGAGAGACTCTAGTCTTCACCAAAGAAATTTAGTGAGATGAACTTACCAACCTAAATGAGAAAAGTTGCTGTGACAAAAATGATGATGCTGTTACAAAGGTTGTGAAACTAGCAAAAAAATAAATTAAATAACACTAATGGAGGTTACTCTTGGAGGTATTTCATGACATTTAAAACTCCATGAATAAAATTCTGAAAGCTGATCAGAACTTAGAAATTATCATGACAATTCTCCAACGCATACAAAGAATATAATGTGTTGTAAGGTACAAAATGAGAAGACAAGCATTATTCAAACTATTCTTGGTAAATTTTTACAAAGAAAAAACATTTTAATTTTAAATGTGTTTAATGTTTTTAGTTACAGTAAACTAAATATTAATTTTACTTTTTCATTTCACTATACATATGTACCAATAATAGTGTTTTTAATGGTGTAATAATTTTTTAAAGATTTTATTTATTTGAGAGAGAAAGAGAGACAGAGCACAAGCAGGGGTAGGGGCAGAGGAGGGAGAAGCCGACACCCACTGAGTAGGGAGCCAAATGTGGGGCTCAATCCCGGGACTCTGGGATCATGACCCTAGCCAAAGGCAAATGCTTAACTGTCTCAGCCACCCAAGAGTCCCTGTAATATATATATTTTTTTAATTCATGGACAACTGTGTTTTTTCCCATTGATCATTATAATCAATTTGCATATCTTTAGTTTTCATTTTTATTGTTCTGCACTACTGTGCAAAGTAAGGAAATCTATAACATCCTCAGATGATTTATTTGTTGGTAGAATCTGTGTCCACAGCAAAAATCGTAGTCAAAAATGCAAAGTCCTTACATTCAACTAAGAGGGAACTGTTCAAGAAGACTAATGTACACTATTCTCCTTCTACTTCAGGCTGAATACCATACTGGGAGCCTTTCTAGAGAGTACCTGAATGTCTGGAAAATTATGTTTCCTTTTCCAAATATTGGTTGCTTGGTGAAAAGAGAGTAGAAGGAATAGGGGACAAATGATAAAATTATGTTCACAATTATGAACAAAATAGAGGTATGTTTTTGGGAACCATTAATTAAGTCATTCACTCATTTAACAAGCATTTTCATAGAGTTTATAGGAATTATTTAAATATGGGAGACATCACATATACAATAAGAAAGGTATAGCCAGTGCCAAAATTTAAAGATGCAAGGAAAAAACTGGAAGCAAATACCTTGAATAGGAGAGAAGAAATGGAATTCATGATACACATGGGACTACAGTTTAGACTTAGTTAAGAGCAGAGGTGTTTCATGCATAGTAATTCGGAGATAAAAGGGAATAGATGGCCATAGCAGAGCCAGTCTGTCCATTTGGAAGTTGGAAGTTAAGGCAGTTCTCTCTCTCTCTTTTTCTCCAGTGAAATATTAAGGATAGTCATTAGTGAAGATGAACATAGTAGGAACTGCTTGTAATTGAAGGAGTAAAAATTTATGAAATAGCTATCACAGACTGACAAATTAGATTGACTCTGAAAATGTGGAAGAATTGATGAGAAATTGCAAGGAATCTTTTGAGGTCATAAATTGATCCAAATTTAATGAAGGCATATATCATCACTTTGGGCTAAGATAACAGCCAAAAAAATCAGTAATTATTAAAACAATGAATACACTTCTTAGTAATATTGTGAATACATTTAAAATTTACATTAAATAAATTGAAAATTTAAACTTTCTAAGGTTTTTTTATTTCTGTAAATTTTGCTATGAATGTTTTTTAAGTTTCTACTTAAATTCCAATTAATTAACATACAATGTAATATTAGTTTCAAGTGTAAAATATAGTGGTTTGACACTTTCATAAAATACCCAGTGTTTACCACAAGTGCACTCCTTAATCCCCATCACCTATTTAATCCACCCCCCCCATACTCTCCTCTCTGGTAACCATCAGTTTGCTCTCTATAGTTAAGAGGCTGTTTTATGGTATGCCTCTTTTCCTTCCTCTATGTTCCTGTTTCGATTCTTAATTCCACATATGAGTGAAATCATATAGTATTTGTCTTTCTCTGATTTATTTCACTTAGCATAATACTCTCTAGCTTCATCAATGTCAGTGCAAATGGCAAGATTTCATTCCTTTTTATGGCTGAGTAATATTTCTTTGTGTATATATGCTACTTCTTGATGCATTCATCAGCTGATGGACATTTGAGCTCTTTCCATAATTTGGTTATTGTTAATAATAGTGCTATAAAGATTGGGGTGCATGTATCTCTTTGAATTAGCATGTTTTTATTCTTTGGATAAATACCTAGTAGTGCAATTGCTGGATCATAGAGTGGTTCTATTTTTAACTTTTTTAGCAACCTCCAACTGTTTTCCTTCTTATTTTATTTTATTTATTTATTTGACAGAGAGAGTGAGAGAACACTAGTAGAGGGAGCAGTAGAAGGAAACGGAGAGCTAGGCTCTCTGCCGAGCAGGGAGACTGATGCAGGCTTCATCCCAGGACCCTGAGATCATGACCTGAGCTGAAGGTAGATGCTTAACCATCTGAGCCCCCTAGGTACCCTTCCAACTGTTTTCCAAAGTGCCTGCATCAGCTTGCACTTCCACCAAGTGTGCAAGAGGGTTCCTCTTTCTCCACATCCTTACCAACACCTATTGTTTCTTGTGTTGTTGATTTTAGCCATTCTTACAGCTGTGAGGTGATATCTCATTGTGGTTTGGTTTCTATTTCCTTGATGATCACTGGTGTTGAGCATCTTTATATGTCTGTTGGCCGTCTGTATGTCTTCTTTGGAAAAATGTCTATTCATGACTTCTGCCCATTTTTAATTGGATTATTAGGTTTTTTGGGGTGTTGTTTTGAATATGTTTCAAATAAGCTAGGGATTTGCATAATTGATTTTCCTAATAGGTGATCATACGGTCACAGCAAAATGTTTCCATAGGTTCAGCATAATATGAACTAACGTATAAGGACAAAAATAAAGCAAATTCGGGCAGTATTATGTAAGTGTTGTTTAATAATGATAATGATACTACTACATATTGTATTTGATTTTTTTTTAAATTTATTTGACAGAGATCACAAGCAGGCAGAGAGGCAGGCAGAGAGAGAAGAAGGGAAGCAGGCTCCCTGCTGAGCAGAGAGCCCAATGAAGGGCGCGATCCCAGGACCTTGAGTTCATGACCTGAGCCAAAGGCAGAGGCTTTAATCCACTGTGCTACCCAGGCACCCCTGTATTTGATTTTTATTGAGTGTTTCATACTTAGTTATACTGGGATTTGTGTTTTACATAGATTTTTTAATTTGATATTAATAAGAGCCATACGTTGTAATCATTCTTATCCATATTTTGTAAATGAAGAAAATAAGGCCTAGTTAACTAATATGAGCAAAATAACCTAGTTAATAATAGGCCAGTGTTTCATTCAGACTATCTGAATTTTAAACTTCACTATTTTCCTTACTGTCTCCAAGTAAATGTCATGTTGCTTATTATCCTGGTAATTCTGAGATGGTCTGGTAACATCTCCTTATATATGATAACAATAAAAAAGCATTATTTCCTAATCAAAAAGATAATAAATACCCATTTTAGAAGCATTAAAATACAAAAATAGAGAAATAAGAAAAATCACCCATACTAGCCAATCTAACTTTGAACAATGTTAAAACTTTGAGGGACAATCTTCAGATATTTCTTTCTGGTGGTATTTATAATATTTATATATGTTTATTTATATATGTGACCACTGATCATATTTGTCTGTGGAGTTGCATTAGTTGATAGGGCTCCCACACCAAAGTACCATAAACTGAGTAGCTTAAAGAATAGATACTTAAAATGTTGTAGTTCTGGAGGATGTCTGAGATTAAGGTGTTAGTAGGGCCATGCTCCCTCTGAAGGTACTAGGGAAAGATGTTCAGATCTCCTAGCCTCTGGTAGTCTTTTGGTTTATTACATCCTAACTCCAATATTATGGCATTTGTGTGTGCATGTCTATGTGTGTGAATGTGTGCCTAAATTTCCTTCTTTATAAGGGCACTAGTAATATTGCATTAGGGGCCCACTGTACTCCAGTATGGCCTCATCTTAACTAATTGCAATGACCTTATTTCCAAATAAGGCCTCAGTCCACATTTAGCCTGTCTGAAATTAATTTTAGTATTTTTTTCTCTTGGTGACTATGTTTTGTTTCTCAAGCCAGTTATGGATTTCATACAATGTATTTTTATATATATATATATATATATATATATACATATATATATACACACACACGACATACATATATATGGTGTATATAGCACTACATATAATTGCATATATGCAATTGTGACATATAAAGTAGAGTTTTGTGTATATATGCATATTCATGTACATATGACACATATGTGCATGTCATTTTTAGGAACTTAAGGTAGAAGGAAAATAAACCATGTCTGCTCCCATTGCCTTGTTGATCTGTCCTCTCTTATCAGTATTCTGAATTCCCTCACATATGTCTCATTATACCTATTTAACAAATAGGATAAATTACAGGTAAACAAAATGAAATCATTCATGTAGTTACACATGAATGTTAACTATAGGATTCAGAAATTCAATAACTTTCAAATGGTTCTTAAATATTCAGAGTTTATCAAAATGATTGATAAATAGAAGACATTTCCAGGTGGTTTTTGAAACATATTCAATCAATCAGGTAATTCTAAATTGGTTCAACTATAGTTTAATAAGCATTGGATAGATCTGTACAGTGGAAATCTTAATTTCTTAACATGAAGGCTCATGGCTTAATTCTCAAACACAGATTACTATCTAATGTGCATCCAGAAAATCTCAATGTTGATATAGGACTGTTCCATAGATATTAACTGATCAATTAAAGCATTTGAAGAAACAATAGCTTAGTCCAAATATGCTTTATAAAAATTATACACATTTTGCATCTTAAAACTATAATTTCCTTGTTAAATTATAAATGTTGCATATAGTAAGCTTATTTTAATAAACTTAAAAACAGTGTTAAGGTGTTACTCCTGTATAATTAGTCAACATTAGATACAGAGTATTTTAGCTTTTGCTTGATACAAATATTTAAGGCTGTTTAGAAAAAGGGCAGAGCATCAATTAACAGAGGGCTACACAGCCTGTAAAATATTTTTTAAAAGCTACTGGGAGCTCCAACCTCTATAAAGAAAGCCAATTCAATGTAAATGAAGCCATTCCTAAGAAAGGCCTAGGGAATGTAAGAGGAAAAAAAAAAAAAAAAAAACCACAGAAAGAAAGAACATGAATTGCCAAATCAGAGACTTAATCACTTGCATAGGCAACTAATCCCTCATTGGACCAGAAATACGATGGGGTGGGACAAAGCTCAGGCAGAAATAGCTTTCTGCAATCTTTTTACTTTCTCCTTAGATGAAAGACAACCAAAGTAAGAGCTTAATGGAGCACTAGGTGTGGTGCATAAACAGTGAATTTTGGAACACTGAAAATAAAATATATAAAGTGGGGGAAAAATAAAAGCTAAATAGGAACTCATCTAGGATACTTTATCATCGTCCATGCTGCATTTAATAGAAAACACTGTCTGTAAAAGCTCTAGGCTGTATCATTAGGGTATACATCTATGTCAAGTCTTGATGCCCAAAGCAAACAACTGAGGCAAATTCAGAGGCCTTTTAGCAAACACGGCTAACCCAGAACAATGCCATGGATCTGAGTCCAAAGAGATGATGTTAGAAATCATCTTAATCAATTTAAATTCTATGTGTGATTTTGGAAGGAGTGCAGTGCCAGTTTTCAGTCTACAGGAAAGAGGTCAAAATGGTAAAAAGACTGGCAATAATTATGTCTATTATAGTAACAGATTCGAAACACTGGTATCACTGGTATCAGTGCTTAGTATTTATTCTGTCTTTGAACAGAGGACAAATATCAAAACACTGATATTCGTGCTTAATATTTCTTCTGTCTTTGAAAAGATAACTTGCTGTCTGCTTTCTCAAGCCAGTGGTTTTCTGTCTGTGCTCCTTTGAGCACCGTTGGGCCGCGTTCACAAGAAGTAAGATGCTAATGTAGTATGAGTCCCCCACTCCCTATCCAGCCCTATCCTATGAGAATCACTTTAGGTTTTCAGTTTTACCTATCAAATGTTTAATCACTTCAGCTGAAGATACAGAGTTGAAGCTTAAATAAGTTTGGAAGTTAGCTAGTGTATACTATTATTAATAACTATGATTTATTGAGCAAACATTATGTTTTAGGCCATGGGTCAAGTATTTTCTATGCATTATATGTTTTAGTCTTTCAAGTAAAATAGCTTCCAAATTGGGTACATAAAGAAAAGAAGAAACTGTGGAAAGTGGAGATATTGAAAATAGGGAAGGAAAATAAAAAATACAATCATAAAACATTTACATTATTTTTCTCAATATTTAACATACAACAACTTTTTCAAAGTAAGTTATTTCCTACATAACATGATAAAAGCTAGATTCTCAACTTACAAATATATTTTACTTTTAACTTATAAAATAGCATATCCTACATTATATATAGAAATATACAGGTATAGGGGTGCCTGGGTGGGTCAGTTGGTTGAGGGTCTGACTCTTGGTTTTAGTTCAGGTCATGATCTCAAGATTGTGAGACTGAGCCCCATGTCCAGCTCCATGCTCAGCATGGAGTCTGCTTGAGATTCTCTCTTTCCCTCCTCCTCTGCCCCTCCCCCTGTTTGTGCTCTCTCACTCTCTCTCTAAAATAAATAAATATTTTTAAAAAGATAATATACATGTATAGATACATAGATTTATGATAGGTGTGTGTTCTTTCCTTGAGATAAAATAAATTTTACATATTTAATATTTTTCTATTTTCACCATAGGATTTAAATCTTAAATTTATCTAAATTTAGCAAAATAAAAATTATCTGTTTAAATAGACACAAAATCCATCTAGAAGTTATTTATTAGCTGGAATCCCACCACTGAATATTTCTTTTCTCTCTTTTCCCCTTTATTTAACTTGCTTTGTTTTTCACTTCAATTGTTTATATTAATGTTACCATCATTCTTACTTCAGATATTTTATAATTCCATAGTTCATTGACAATGCACAAATATTTCAGAAGAAAAGGGCACTATTATGACATGCAGCTGAGCATGATTCAGCTATTAGATTTCAGCTTGAATATAAACTTCTGCTTGATTTTTTTTCCTACAAAACCTGAAAAAGTAATTTTCCATTGCTAATGGTTGTGCATAGCCATGCATCAGTGACTGCCTCTTTATCCCAGAGTAAAGGTAGGCTCTCACTTCTCTTAATTTATGGCACAATACTCATAGCTAACACCTTAAAGTCCAGAATCATTTTTTATATTGTTATCAGAATAGGTCTCTTTTGTGCCCAAATCTCTGACTTATTCCAAAATAAGCTTGTCCCACAAATTATATGGGTTACATCATGGAAATAACACTTATAGAGAACCATACAGGGTGGGGTTGATAAATTGTTTCATCAGCTAGCATAGTTTGAACTGTTCTAAAGAAATTTTTGTTACTTATTCTAAATCCATTTGTAGTTAAATACAATAAAGAACAATCAAAAATTGGAATGGAGATCATAAGTTTTCTGAAAATTGTGCAAGGAAGTAGGAAAGCAGAAAAGCCATCTTTGCTGGTTTCTATGAAAGCTAAAAATCTAGGTGGCACTAATTCATTTATCCTACAATGAAACTGAAAAGTGATGGGATTTACAGATAGATACTTAAGCAAAGACTACAGATAATTTTATATATATATATAAATATATATTTATGTATACATATTTTTATACATAAATATGGTATTTATGTATAAAAATATGTGTACATAAATTGTATACATAAATATCATATTTATGTATAAAATGTGTATACATAAATATATATTTATATATTTATATATAATATATATAAAAATAAAATATATATATTTATATATATAATTATCTGTAGTCTTTTTATACATAAATATGATAAATATCATAAATATATAAAAAATTATTTGTAGTATAATTAGCATATATTATATATAGTATATATATATTTGTGCATGTGTGTGTGTGTGTGTGTATATATATATGTATACATATATATATGTAATGTAAAATATGTATATAAAATTCCTCTGTGGTAGTTTTGAACAGACCAGATTGAAGTCCCACATTTTTTAGAGTCTCATTTACTCAATCCCTGGAAGCCTATCCAGTGATGAATGGAACTTACAGGTGCACTCATTTGAGTTTAAGAATTTTCTTTTAGAGTCCCCTGTTAAATTTTAATCAACTCCTGGAGAGGGATTATTAGATCATCCTTCAGGGATGAGGGATGACATGCAAGAGACACCAGATGATGGGTTAGATCCAAACTACCCCACCAGCTGAGGATGGAGTACCCCAGAGGAATCAGGCAGGCCACTGGGAGACAGGGTCATGTGGTTTCTATTGCTTGGCATATACCTGAACACATGACTCAGCTGTAGATTTCAACTTAAATATAAACTTAAGCTTGATATTTTGAGGACAAAATATGTGGTCAAGTGCCAAAAAAGTATATGTGCTTAATAATTCTGTTTAGAGGTGGCTCAACAAGATACATTCCCACAATTGCTGATGGATGGTGAACAAATTAGAAGCTTAAAAAAAAAAAACAGTTTTTAAACATATATACATCTTTCTAATGTTATCATATTTGAGGCAGTATAATATAAAGCTATGTTATAAAGGAGAATTTAATGTAATACAGACCTATATGTTAATACTCTAATATGAATCTTATTACATGTGTAATCTTTGTGAAATTACTTTTACTTCTTCCCTATGCAGTTTCTTACTTGGAAAAAATGAGAATAACAATGTTGGCTTGTCAATGAAAGTAAACCTGGACTAAATATATTTGCATGCCAAATAACAAAAATAAAAAAAAATAAACCTGGACTTTAGTAAGAAGAAATTTTTTTGAAAAGAATTTTATAAGAGGGAGAATGCTCTGACTACAAGATCTGCAAGCATCTCAAAATTAACAGAAAAGGCCTTTTTAATGGGGAGAGGTAAGTAGGGCTAGGAGAAACTTTCTTCTGGAAGGAGCAACTAGTGGGGATGAACAGAAAGGATGATTAGATGTCTAAGTAAATGTTTCTGTGGTCAGTCAATCCTTGGAATGAGTTGTTAAGGAGGGGATGCTATATATCTTATTGCTTATTTAAGCTTTGGATCAAACCAAAGTTCAAAGTCTTCTGTGGGGAGTAGATAAACCTGACTAACATACATAAGGTAAGTAAGTAGGTAAGTTATGGGCAATTATAAGTATTTGGCCAGGTAGTTAGGAAGACTAAATGAGGTATTTTGCTACATGACATTGTTTGGTTATTGTTATTTGATACTTATGGATATCACAGGAGTTTAAAACTATCATTGACACCATTTCAAAAAGCAAAAATTTTAAAATAGGATTGAAACTCTATAATTTTTATTATTTATGTCTTTCCTGATATTGGTATGTACAGAATCAAAGTTCCTCTTTTTTTTTCTTATGACACAAAAACAGTGATTCAGTTGAGCTAAGTATAATTCAAAGGAAAAAAATTATCAACATTATTTTAAGTACTTGGTTTAATTGCAGCACAAACTCTGCTTAAGAATGAATTCTACTAGTCTTTTGAACATTGAACTTTTATTTAGTCCATGACAATATCATCCCTTTCTAGTACAACTCTAAGACATGATTTTAGGTGTGTCCTCTTCAAAACATGTTTTTCTCAACTTTCAGTTATAAAATATCTCCATATTTAAAATGAAGCTATTATAACAATTTCCTAAATTGGAGGAAAGTTTGACATGTCCTCTTCTGTATAAAAGCTATCTTTCTATACATGTATTCTGCCTCCCTGGTACCTTGAAGAGAAAGAAATTACTGTCTTCTAAAGAGAATATCCTCTGACTACTGTGTTTATGTAATTACAGCCTTCTAAATGACACCTTATAGATGAAAGAAGACATCATTTATTTGAAGTCTCAAGAACAATATCGAAGAAGAACACAAATATATATGCCAAATATAACAGAGGAAATATAATAGTAAAAAATAAAACAACTTGAAAAATTATACATAAGCATAGTATGGCACATTCAATATTTTGACAAAAAGTTATTCTCAAAGTGAATGCTATCATTTCAGCACTACTACTGTTCAAAATACATTCGCTATGAGCTTATGAGATTGAGATTTTATGAATTATGAGATTTATGAAAAAGCTTATGAACTCTCCTGGTATCAGAACAAGACCCTACTGTATGAAGAGGCACCTCTGAGAGGTTATATCTGTAGAAGTGTTGAGAGGGATTGCAGAATGTGGTAACTCGAGCTGCTAAGGTAGAGGAGCTCATTTAACTTTTACTTGTAAAGTTTCATGGATTCTATGGTTCTATCAGATACAAGACCAATTTTTAGCAAAGCTATTTTAGAGGTCACCATTTTCTCCAAAATTAGTGAAGGAAAAAAAATAATTCGCACATTATTGTAGAATCACCAGGAAAACATCAAGGAGAAAAAACTAAAAATGACACACCATACAAGATTCTACTAATAGGAAAAGAGGTCTTCAAAGTAGATAATTTGTGGAAAACAAATTTCTTTGAATTGGGAGAAAGCAAATATTCCCTGGAGATATTTTGATGAAGACACTATTACTTAAAATCTAATTTGGGGGCTATTAGAGATTGATATGGCCAGTATCTTCTTTTAGCAGTATTTTTTTTTTAGTAGTAGTATTCCTTTTTTAGAACGTGCCTGAGGCATGATACTGTGTCTAGATAAAATTTCAAAAGATTTGATTTTCCTGATGTAGAACATAAAGTTGAATGAATCCTTTATATGAGTGGTTCTTAACCTTGGGTAATTTTGCCTCCCAGGAGACATTTGGCAATAACAGGAGATTTGGAATTGTCAAGCTTGGAGGCAAAGAGAAGGCAAAAATTAACTGACATCTAGTGGTAGAGGTCAAGGATGCTGCTAAACACCCTACAATGTCCAGTTCAGCCCCCCACAATGAATAATTATCTTTATAAGCTTTATAATAAAAGGTATTATCAGAGTACATACAAGGTCATTGATTTGGAACTTATTTTCTGCCTTTAACCATGGATCTTGTTTCTCTTCAAGATTGCTAATAAATATCTTTCAATACCATTTTACAACCAACAGAATGCCTATAATTAAATAATTCACAACAACCACTATTAGAATGTTTAGGAACTAGAACTCATATACTGATGTGGGAAAATGAACATGTGCTAGGAAGATTTTAAGAACTTCAAAGAATAATTGAATAGCCACACATCAGAAACAACCCAACATCCTCAATGGATATCCAAAAGATAGAATGATATGATAAAAATTCTATCTCTAGTAAAGGGAGAGAGCTATAAATGCACCTTTCCTCTATAGCAGATTAGCTTATACAGAGTTGGAAAACTTATACATGGATGAACTTACATCCCAGTTTACTTAGAACAGCACTAGTTCATACTTACTTAATTCATTTAATTATCAAAAGCACTCTTAAGTCTCAACAGTGGCTCAGCTTGGACAAGACTTATATAGTCCTCCCCATCAGGTATGACTAAACTAGATGTTCAGGGCATCTATCTTTGAGTAAGCATAGGAATAACTAAATTCATTGTGAATAGGGAATAGTGCAATAAAATCTTTTCTGAGAAGGAGAAAGGGGAAGACAAGATTTCTACAAATGAAACCTTAATGTATAGACAGAAACCTAAATGTATAAACCAAATGTATATATGAAAGATTGTAATCTTAAAGATATGATATGCATTATATCTACATTTAAATGTATGTTACTGGGTTATACAATCTTTGGAAGAAAATAAAAACCTCTAGGTAAAGAATATCATGCTATATTTAATGGTAATTTTTAAAATATTGTACTTATATTCTATAAAGTAAGCTTTAAATTCTCTCATTTTTATTACCTAAAAGAAAGTACTACTGTAGTACTTCTAGACTATACTTTAGTAGCATCCAGATAAAAGGTATTTCTTTTTATTTTTAATTTTAAGGTATTCTTTTTTAATTCAAGAAGAATATTATGCTTAAATAGTATTACTGCATCTTACAGCCCAGTACAGGCCTCTCTGAATAAACTATATTAGTCTCTAGAGGTGAAAAGCCTCAGAAGATACTCATAATTAGTCTTAGAAATATGCTATTATACACATAAACACA
>PISX010018459.1:0-40642 GCA_004024625.1 Mellivora capensis
TAGATCCTGGATATCAACCTTTTGTCTGTACTGTCATTTGCAAATATCTTCTCCCATTCCGTGGGTTGCCTCTTTGTTTTGTTGACTGTCTCCTTTGCTGTGCAGAAGCTTTTGATCTTGATGAAGTCCCAAAAGTTCATTTTTGCTTTTGTTTCCTTTGCCTTTGATGACATATCTTGAAAGAAGTTGCTGTGGCTGACATCAAAGAGGTTACTGCCTATGTTCTCCTCTAGGATTCTGATGGATTCCTGTCTCATGTTGAGGTCCTTTATCCATTTTGAGTTTATCTTTATGTACGGTGTCAGAATGGTTGAGTTCCATTCTTCTACATATAGCTGTCCAATTTTCCCAGCACCATTTATTGAAGAGACTGTCTTTTTCTTTTTCTTTTTTTAAATTTTTTTTAAAATTTATTTATCAGAGCAAGAGAGCACAAGGCAGACAGAGTGGCAGGCAGAGGGAGAAGCAGGCTCCCTGCTGAGCAAAGAGCACGATGTGGGACTTGATCCCAGGATGCTGGGATTATGACCTGAGCCAAAGGCAGCTGCTTAACCAACCGAGCCACCCAGGCATCCTGAGACTGTCTTTTTCAAACTGTATATTTTTTCCAGCTTTGTCGAAGATTATTTGACCATAGAGTTGAGGGTCCATATCTGGGCTCTCTACTCTATTCCACTGGTCTATGTGTCTGTTTTTATGCCAGTACCATGCTGTCTTGGTGATCACAGCTTTGTAGTAAAGCTTGAAATCAGGTAACGTGATGCCGCCAGTTTTATTTTTGTTTTTCAACATTTCCTTAGCAATTCGGGGTCTCTTCTGATTCCATACAAATTTTAGGATTATTTGCTCCAGCTCCTTGAAAAATAGAGTGGAATTTTGATCAGAATGGCATTAAAAGTATAGATTGCTCTAAGTAGTATAGACATTTTAACAATGTTTATTCTTCTGATCCAAGAGCATGGAATGGTCTTCCATCTTTTTGTGTCTTCTTCAATTTCTTTCATGAGTGTTCTGTAGTTCCTCGAGTACAGATCCTTTACCTCTTTGGTTAGGTTGATTCCCAGGTATCTTATGATTCTTGGTGCTATAGTAAATGGAATCGATTCTCTACTTTCCCTTTCTGTGTTTTCATTGTTAGTGTATAAGAAAGCTACTGATTTCTGTACATTGACTTTGTATCCTGCTACGTTACTGAATTGCTGTATGAGTTCTAGTAGTTTAGGGATGGAGTCTTTTGGGTTTTCCATATAAAGTATCATGTCATCTGCAAAGAGAGAGAATTTGACTTCTTCATTGCCAATTTGGATACCTTTTATTTCTCTTTGTTGTCTGATTGCTGTTGCTAGGATTTCTAATACTATGTTGAACAAGAGTGGTGAGAGTGGGCATCCTTGTCGTGTTCCTGATCTCAAAGGGAAGGCTGTGAGCTTTTTCCCATTGAGGATGATATTTGCTGTGGGTCTTTCTTAGATAGATTTTATGAAGTTCAGGAATGTTCCTTATATCCCTATACTTTGAAGCATTTTAATCAGGAACAGATGCTGGATTTTGTCAAATGCTTTTTCTGCATCAATTGAGATGACCATGTGGTTCTTCTCTCTTCTCTTATTGATTTGTTCTATCACATTGATTGATTGATTTGCAAATGTTGAACCATTCTTGTAACCTAGGGATGAATCCACCTGGTCATGGTGGATAATCTTTTTAATGTGCTGTTGGATCCTGTTTGCTAGGATCTTGTTGAGAATCTTTGCATCCATTTTCATCAGTGATATTGGTCTGAAATTCTCCTTTTTCATGGGGTCTTTGCCTGATTTGGGGATCAGGGTAATGCTGGCTTCATAAAAAGAGTCTGGAAGTTTTCCTTCTGCTTCAATTTTTTGAAATAGCTTCAGGAGAATAGGTGTTATTTCTTCTTTGAAAGTTTGGTAGACTTCCCCAGGGAATCCGTCAGGTCCTGGGCTCTTGTTTTGGGGGAGGTTTTTGATCACTGCTTCAATCTCATTATTAGATATCGGTCTATTCAGGTTGTCAATTTCTTCCTGATTCAGTTTTGGGAGTTTATAGTTTTCCAGGAATGCATCCATTTCATCTAGTTTGCTTAACTTATTGGCATATAACTGTTGATAATAACTTCTGATGATTGTTTCTACTTCCTTGGTGTTAGTTGTGATCTTCCCCTTTTCATTCACAATTTTATTAATTTGAGCTTTCTCTCTTTTCTTTTGGATTAGTGTGGCCAATGGTTTATCGATCTTATTGATTCTTTCAAAAAACCAGCTTCTAGTTTCATTGATACGTTCTACTGTATCTCTAGTCTCTACCTCATTGATCTCTGCTCTAATCTTGATTTTTTCCCTTCTTGTGTGTGGAAATGGTTTAATTTGTTGTTAATTCTCCAGTTCTTTAAGGTGTAGAGACAGCTGGTATATTCTGGATTTTTCAATTTTTTTTGAGGGAGGCTCGGATGGCTATGGATTTCTCCCTTAGGACAGCCTTTGCTGTATCCCATAGGTTTTGGACTGACGTGTCTTCATTCTCATTGGTTTCCATGAATTGTTTAAGTTCTTCTTTGATCTTCTGGTTGATCCAAGCATTCTTAAGCAAGGTGGTCTTTAGCTTCCAGGTGTTTGAGTTCCTTCTAAACTTTTCCTTGTGTTTGAGCTCCAGTTTCAAAGCATTGTGATCTGAGAATATGCAGGGAATAATCTCAGGCTTTTGGTATCGGTTGAGTCCTGATTTGTGGCCCAGTATGTGGTCTATTCTGGAGAAGCTTCCATGTACACTTGAGAAGAATGAGTATTCTGTTGTTTTAGGGTGGAATGTTCTGTATATATCTATGAGGTCCATCTGGCCCAATGTGTCATTCAGTGCTTTTGTTTCTTTATTGATTTTTCTGCATGGATGATCTGTCTATTACTGAGAGAGGCATGTTAAGATCTCCTACTATCAATGTATTCATATCAATATGACTCTTTATCTTGATTAATAATTTCCTTGTGTAATTGGCTGCTCCCATATTGGGGGCATAGATATTTACAATTGTTAGATCATCTTGGTGGATAGTCCCTTTAAGAATGATGTAGTGTCCTTCTGTATCTCTGACTACAGTCATTAGTTTAAAATCTAATTTATCTGATATGAGAATCACTACCCCGGACTTCTTTTGATGCCCATTGGCATGAAAGATGCTTCTCCACCCCTTCACTTTCAACCTTTATCCTTAGGTTTGAAATGGGTCTCTTGTAGACAACATATGGATGGGTCCTGTCATTTTATCCAATCTGCAACCCTGTGTCATTTTATGGGCACATATAGGCCATTCACATTGAGAGTGATTATTGATAGATTCGTTTTTATTGACATCGTATTACCTTAGAAGTGTTTCTTTCTGTAGATTGTCTCTATATTTCTGTACAATGATATTCTTAGGATTTTTCCTCTTTTATAGACCCCCCCTTAATATTTCCTGCAGTGTCGGCTTGGTGGTCGCATACTCTTTTAAGCCTTGCAGGTCTTGGAAACTCTTTATCTCTCCATCCATTTTGAATGTCAGTCTTGCTGGGTAAAGTATTCTTGGCTGCATGTTTTTCTCACTTAGTGCCCTGAATATATCTTGCCAGTCCTTTCTGGCTTGCCAGGTTGCTGTGGACAGGTCTGATGTTATTCTGATGGGCTTTCCTCTGTACGTAAGGAGCTTCTTTGTCCTAGCTGCCTTCAAGAGAGTTTCTCTAGAATTATAGTTCCTCATTCTTACTATCAGGTGTCTCAAGGACTTTTGAGAATCTAAAATCTTGTGGGGGGGGGACCGTTCTGCCTCTCGTACATGAACGCTGGTCCCACTATATCTTCTAGACTTCTTTCTTTCTCTTCCCCTTCAGGGATTCCAATAATTCTGACATTGGAACGTTTCATGGCATAATTTATTTCCCTGATTCTGTTTTTGTGGCTTCTAAGCTGTTTGTTCCAGGCTTCCTCCTGATCCTTTCTCTCTATCTGTTTGTCCTCCAGATCGCTAATTCTATCTTCTGTCTCAGTTACCCTAGCTTTTAGAGAATTTAGATTAGATTGGAACTCATTGAAAGCATTGTGAACATCATCCCTGGTGGCTTTCAGTTCTGCCCTAATCAATTCCATTTGGTCATCCATGGCTTTCTCCAACCTAGCTATTGCCTGGATAATTGTTAGCCTGAATTCCATTTCCGACATAATGTCTATGTCGGTAGCCATTAGCTCTGTTGCAGAAGACCCATCCTCTGAATTTTTCTTCTGCTGGGCATTCCTCCTCCTAGTCATTTTGGTGAGAGATGGCTGAACGGATGTAGCTTGATGTATCGACTGTGGTGCAATCAAGGTGCACCCTGGAACACTTCTGAGCAATCAAGAGTCCCCACCCAAACAAAAGAAAAAAAGAAAGAGAGAAAGAAGAAAAAAAGAGAGAGAGAGAGAGAGACAGGAAAAAGAAAGAAAGATAAAAGAGAAAGCTCAGCCCAAATGGGCCCCAAGGTAAGGTTTGTGAAGTATACAAGCAAAAATAGAAAAACAAAAGACTGATAAAAGTATATGAGAAGAGAAGAAAAAAATATATACATATATATGTAGAAGCAAAACAAACAAACAAACAAAAAAAGATCCTCATCAAAAAGAACCCCAAGTATAAGATTTATATACTACCAGGACAAACACAAATACACAGAAACACTGGCGGAAGAAAAAGATGGGAGAGTGGTTATAAATTCTCAGTGTGGGCGTGGAAGGTTATTTCGATTCTTCCTGGATGTATCTTGATACCTTTGTTAAAGAACTCAACTTTCCTAAGATAACGGGGTATTAAAAATTGGTTTACCTAAAGGGGTAGTAGTATTGAATGGGGAAAGAGGATTACCTGAAATTTAACTCTATATGAATATTAAAAATAAAAATAAAGAAAAGAATGAACTAAAGTAAAATTTAAAAAAAATTAAAAAAATAGAAAAGCAAATGAAAACACGGGTATATTTATGAAAAACTTCAGGTTAAAAGGTTATTATGGAATTTGATGTACTGGACATCTCACTGTGATAGTAAATAGGCTAAAAAAATATCTATATAAAAAATTTTTTTAAAAAGAATTAAAAAATGAACCAGAATAATGGGTATGAATTAAAAATAAAAGTTGTATCTATGAAGTAGTAGTGGTTGTTCTCTTGTCATTTTTTTTTTCCTCCCCAGTTGGCTTTCTGGGGGAGGGGCCTGCCGTTTGGGTTTTCAGGCTGTGTTCCCTGAGTTAAGTCCTCCTGCCCCCCTCAAGGGGGTGGGCTCTGAGGAAACTGGTTTTTCAGGCTTTTGTTCTCTGGAGGTTTTTATGTTTGTTCATTTGTTTTCTCTCACCTTGGCAGCTCTTGATGGTTTTTGGAGGTTTAGAGGAAAGCAAACTGCACCCAGACCTCCCTCCCAGAGAGAAGCCCCAGTCCGTTCCCCTCTGGGTGCTGCAGAGCACATAAGTTCCCCCTTGGCCGCTGGCAGAGCACAGTCCCAGTCGTGGTCCCTGGGGATACAGAAACTCCTGCTTGTACCCAAAACCACAACAGCAGTGGCTATCTGGGCAGCTCCAGACCGCTAGAGAGGTTCCAAGCAGCAATCTCACACTTAGATTTTCCCGCTGGCCTGGGCTGGGAGCACTCAGACTTTCGGGTCCGAGAGCTCCCGGCTGGCGCTTCCATGCACCTCTCTCAGGGGAGGGTGTGGGGCCAGTCTCAGGCTCGCTAGTGCAGCGCGGCGCACACGTGGGGACTGCAAAAAGGCTGTTTCTGCTGCGCGAGGGTCCCAGCCCCTCCCGCACGCCAAGCGCCCTTAGGAGCTCTTGCTCACGGCTCAGGGACCACGACCTGGTTTCTCTGCCACACTCTCTCTGGCTCAGTGCCAGGGGTGGCTGTCCTCGGTCAGGGGACTTAAGCCCCTGTCCCTAACCTTTCCAATTCCCACAATTTCACCCCATGATCCTTTGCTCTTTTTGAGTGCTTTTTACAAGACTTTAAGTTAATGCTGGTCCCCAGATGCAGGGGACTCTCATATTGGGGTATTACTTTCTAATGGGTCGCTTCTGGTGGCTCCCTCCCCCTTTTGTTTATGTTCCGATACCAGTCCGGCGTCCCCACTCCGCTTTACCTGCCCACTGGTGTCTTCTGCCCCCGTCGAGATCCAGACGTGTAGAATTCTGATCTCAGGCTGATTTCATGGGTGATCGGAGTTCCTTGGTAGGTAATCAGCTCGCTTTAGGGTACAGGTTGAAATGGCGCCTCCTCCTAGTTCCCCGCCATCTTGTCCCCCCCTTTTTCTTGTTTCTTGAATATTCTTGGTCTGTTGATACTCATATCAAGTACCAAATTCTCTTTAAATATCCCACACCATTTTTGGCCTGCACTAGCCTCCACCTGTTGATCAACCCTAAACATTTATGTATTCTGTGACTTACATACCATGGACAATATGTTCTGTACCATTCTGTTGACTCACATACCTAGGGTCTCTAGTTGTTTTCAGTTTAGCAAAAATTATCTTCCAAACTACATAGGGGCTCTTTTCCTGGAGAGAAATATCTGTTAGATATTTTATTTGTTCATTTGTTTAATTTCACAGTACTTAAGGCAGAAATGGGATATAGTATTCAAATACCCAGAATCTTGTACCTAGAGTTGACTAAAAAGATACACACTTCAATATATATATTTACATTATAAACCTATGTCTGATACTAATGTTTTGTGTGCATTATAAAACATGCAAAAGGACTGAAATCTCATTAATGATGCTCTGTACAAAAGGAAGTTCTAATATTTTACTCCTAAACACTTCTAGATCACCCTTAGCATTGGCTTTAGAAATCACCAATTTACAACAGGTCTTTGTTTTTGTTTTCTGTTTTTTTGTTTAAGATTTTATTTATTCACTTGATAGCAAGCACGAGTGGGGTTGGGGTGGAACAGAGGGAGAGGGAGAAGCAGATGCCCCATTGAGCAGGAATCTGATGTGGGACTCAATCCCAGGATCCCAAGATGAGCTGAAAGCAGATGCTTAACCAACTGAGCCACCCAGGTGCCCCAATAACAAGTATTTTCAAAATAGGCTCTGAAGAACTTTGAGGTTTCTACAGAGACGCCTTAAAGACTGTTGCAGGATGGAAAAGGGAATGGAGGTGAGATCTCCAGTGTTTTCCACTTGCTACCCATCCACAATAATTTTCTTCAACAAGTAACTTTATTATTTACTTTTTTCCATATCAGGAATTTATGAAATATTGTTTTTTGAACAGTTTTATTCCCAAATCATGTGTTTTAAGATCATGATATGAATAATTATTTCATTTAAAAATGAAGGAAACACCAATTAAAGCTTAATAACAAACTCTTGGTTGTTTGCAACAAATCCTATCATATTCCATTTATTCCAGAAATATTTTCTAAGACCTCTTATGTGTCAACTAGAGACTCCTGATCTGTTGCATTTTTCATTATACCTCTCTTTCAGTAAACATATACCAGCTACAGAATTGTGTTTAGAATACTACTGTAGAGTTTCAAAGAAATTAATGTAGGAGGGGAAAAAAAACAACTTTGTTCAAGGAATGATTTACCAAACAAAATATGTGACCCGGAAATCTAAAAACAAAATCAACAAATTTGAATGTATGGGAATTTAAAACATCAGCACAAAGAAACATTATAAACTGAGTCAAAAAACAAGCAAGGGTTGGAAATTTTTGAACAAAGATTTATTCATAACATGTAAAGGTCTTCTGTAAGTTAATACAAATATCAAAACTGGGCCTCGGGGTGCCTGGGTGGCTCAGTGGGTTAAAGCCTCTGCTTTCGCCTCAGGTCATGATCCCAGGGTCTTGGGATCAAGCCCCACATCGGGCTCTCTGCTCCGCAGAGAGCCTGCTTCCTCCTCTCTCTCCCTGCCTGCCTCTCTTGCCTACTTGTAATCTCTGTCTGTCACATAAATAAATAAAATCTTAAAAAAAAAAAGAATGTTTAAAAAAAACTGGGCCAACAAAGAGACAAAGGAGATGAATATTCATTTCATAGAAGAATAAAGACAATTAGTATATGAATATATTGACATAATCAAATGCAATTTAAATTGAAAAAGATACGTTGCTCACTCAAATGGACACAAATTTTAAAAGTGATTATATTTATGATTCAAAACAAGTATGGAAACATTAACATATTCCTACACTAGTATTAAAAGTATAATTTGAGAAAACTTTAAAAAGACAATTTGGAAGTGTCAATCAAAAATTAAAATACTCATATCCTTTTACCCAAGAATTCTACTTCTAATAATATATCTGCAGAAACTACACATTTACGCAAAGTTCTTATTAAGCACTCTATCAGCAAAAAACTGGAGGAAATATGCATATATGGAGAAATAAATACTAATTACAATTCATCAATTTTATGGACTAGAATAACAGTTAGAAATAAATAACATGTCTTTATGTTCTAAAAAAATGAAAAAAAGTAATTATCCAGTGAAAAAATATCAACACACAATAATTTAATATGTGGTAGGATCTCATTCATATACTCCTCCATGGTAAAACAAACAAACAAAAAATACAGGGCTTCATTTTTATGAATATTAGTGTTTCTGTGTGAGTATGTGCATGTGCAACACAACAATAGTGACGTATGGAGAGGGAAGGGGAATGCTTTGGTTGATTTCTGGGGTGTTTAGAATGTTTTGATAGTTATCTAATTGTGTTCCAGAGACTAGATGAGCCTCCTACTACATTGCCATCTTAGCTCCCCTCATCATGGAATGCTTTGGAATAAAGAAAGACTATTGCTTTTATTCCATTTTTTTTCCTTTTGTTTGAATGGTTACAAAACACTGCTTTCCTTCTGTAATGTAAACATCTAACACATATACTCAAATAGATACATACATGTTAATATTCTTTTTCTGTTACACACAAATGTATATGCACATGGACACACAAAAACATAATCTTAGACCTTAAGATTGAGTATAAAGATGATAAAATGATTGGTTGAAGGTTAAAAGTCAATTATTAGCTTACAATATTTGTGATTGTAGCAGGGTAAAAAAAGTTCTTTGAAACTTTCCTTCTCTTGGCAAACCTTCCCTGACCCATCAGTTCTTCATGGAGTACATAACCAATCATGTTAATGGTTAAGAAAGAGGCAAGAAATGAGATGAAATGAGTACTTATAATGCATCAGACAATATGCCAAACATTTTACCTATGTAATCTCATTTAATTTTAATCCATCATAGTGAGAATACTTTTACTATTTTAATTTTTAGATGAGATATTTGAGACTCAAGAGACTAAGTCACTTGTTCAAGGTTATCAGCCAATGAATCCTGAAGCCAGAATTCTAGATAAGCCTTATTCTAAAACCAGCCTTATTAGTCAAGGTATCAGTAGGAAGAGCACACTTGAATTGGGTCATTTGTGGAAGAGTTTAGATAAGGACATATTTATAAAAATTTGGACATGATATAAGGAAGCCACAGGGGATAGTGCCTTCGCCAGGACTGGCAGCCCCCAAACCTGAAAGGGCAGAGAGCAGGACTAGTTATGAGAATCTGGAAGACAGAGTGTCTTTGGAGAGGCCATTAATGGGACCTGTGACCTTCACTTTAAGATACTAACTCTCTCAGGAAATTCTAATCACCTAAGGAAATATGATGTCTATGTGTTCAGGGATTCTTTTGTAATCAAGTCTGACTTGCCAGAGGCTTACTTTTGCACATCTCAATGAATGAGAAATAAGGTCTCAAGTCATCTTTCTAGATTCCTTAGCTTATCTATAAGTATCACTCTGTGAAGGTTTCATTCCCTTGCACAAGATATGGCCATATTCTTTTGACACCATTTCCTTTCATGCATCTCCATAGTGATCTTGTGAATGTACTGGTGTGAACTAGTCTTTAGAATCATCCAGTAATTGGATAAGCCAAGAATTTGTTCTGCCTCTTTCTTGTTTCTGCTGCTTGACTGAAAACAGTTCACTGTTCCTTAGAATCTGTTCAGGAGGCGAAGCCCAGAAGAGAAATAATTAAAAACTCACTGACCGATTTGGCTCTTATTATGAGCAAATACATAGGAACTTAAGAAAAGGCACCTAAATAAGTATAAAAATAAATTCTTTAAAATTATTGTAGTCTCATGTGAACAAAGGGTAAATTGGGTGTTGGGATACATCAAGGCCATTCATGGAGGTAAGAATCCTTCACTGGCAGACAGAATTTATGAGTAAGATAATACTTTATTTCATGAGAGATTATGTAATTGAAGTCCTGGTGATTTATATTTAAAAATTGTGCACATAAATGAAAAAAGAAGGAAATGAATTTGAGGTTCTACTTTAGGTAAATATAAAAAAAGAAAAGTACAGAGGCCTAAAGTTTATAAAAAATGTCAAAAGACTTTGAAAAATCAAGCATTAAAAACCACTTGGGATTAGGAAGAGGAACTTCTTAGTATCTATTTCAAAGAATTCAAAAAAGTCATAAAAATATACTAAAAACAATAGTATTTGATAAAAGTAGCATTATATGAACAGGTGAACTAATGTAGAAACTAAGAAAGTGTTCTCTTTTTCGAATTCTAAAACTGCACCTGAATCAGTTAACTTGGAAAATGCTTCTCAACTCCATATAAATAGACTCTAATATGTCTAACTACAGTAGTAAACACTCCTACAGTGGTTTTCATTTTTCACAGTAAATGTACCTGCAATCTAATATGTTTATTTATGCTCCAAAAAGCGTTCTCAGTCCTTCTGTAGACTTCGTGTGCTGTGTGTGAGTGGCCATATGCAGCCACAGAGCCATGCCAGGCACTGTCCTAGGTATTGTATATATTAGCTCATTTAATCATTCTACAGACCCCTGAAGGAAGGATTACTATTAATTCCAGTTCACAGATGAGGAAACTGAGGCATAAAGAGACTGGTGTTAAATAACTTTTAATATTTGGTCTGAAGAATCATCAGTCAATGACAGAAGTTAGTTTGCTCAATTTATTGTAAGTAACTTTCAAAACCAGAAGAAAACACAACTTCCTATTTAATATTTTAATAGCATAGATGCTACTCAAATTAGAAGGTGTTCTACCTGGTGATATGGCATTATACTAAATGGCTATTTTGTTGCAGAAGAATGTCTATTACGTAACCTCCATTTTTCTCACTCAGTAGATTAACTGTTTCATCTATACATGGCATTGGCAGCTAGCTTTTCATAACACAAAAGTAAGGACACTTTATTTTACTATTCCCAGCAGTTTAGCTCAAGGCTTTCTAATAGTCAGTTGTATTTATCCTTAAACCTATGTTTATTCCATTTACCTGGTTCTTTACTCACTCATTCAATGAAACATTATACAAAGCAATATAATGTGAGTGTGGAAAAAAATGGGATTGTTGTTTCCATGTAAACAAGTAATGTGTTTTGTTAACACTTGTGATGGTTAATTTTATATGTCAACTTGACTGAGGTAAGGGATGCCCAGATACCTGGTAAAACATTATTTCTGGATGTGTCCATGAGGGTGTCTCTAGAAAAGATCAGCATTGGAATCATAGAGTAAAGATGCTTCATTACTTGAGGACATGAATAGAACAAAAGGCAGAGAAAGTGTGAATTTGCTCTTGTTGCTTGACCTAGGACATCCATCTTCCCCTACCCTCCTACATCAGCGCTCTTGGTTCTAGGGCCTTTGGAGTGGTACTAACCTATGCTTCCAGCTTTCCTGGTGCTCTAGTTTGCAGATGACAGATTGTGAGACTTCTCAGTCTCCATCAGAACACCTTTCTTAGATTCTATAGCTTTATCTTTTCATTTGTTTGTTTCAGGAAAGTACTGCCACAGGATCTATAGAGTGTATCCAAATCTTGCACATTATGATTCAGGTTTGGTCTTGGTTGTAACCAACAAAACCCATTTATGGCTTAAGCAGAAATATTATGTATTCAAAGAATATTAAGTAGCTCATTTATGTACATTATGTACACACGTGAGCACCTGCTACAGCCCTTGGACTTTTAATTCAATCATTGCTGCTGGACTTGAAATGTCACCAACACTGCAATGACAAATATTTAATTCTTCTCTAGTTTTTGCATCCTTTTTCTGGTTTTGGTGTTCCAGGCATAAATTTGATTAGCAATGCCTAGACAATTTATCTGCTTCCAATTACTTTGGGAGGGGGAGGTGAACTGGGAATATGTATCCCCTTTAGAACTTATATCCCACAAAATTTATTTAGTGGAATATTCCTCCCAAATAAAGTTTTTAATGTTTAAAATAATGAAAAATATCCAATAGTTGGACCCTATCTCTTGGAGCTTTTGGTACAATAAGTCTAGGTTTCCATCATTATATCATGGAAACTATGGAATTAAATAGTCCTGGGTTCAAATCTGTATCTTACAATTTGTATGCTCATAAGTAAATAATATAATCCTCTTTGTATCACAATTTCCTGTGAGACTGAGTCCATTATGAGCCCTAAAGGACATCCATGCACACCCTCCTGAATGTATCAAACTGCACAAGAAGTGACTATCCCTGACCCTGAGCAGTTTGTCTAGATGGCAATTAAATAGGTTGAGGTGACCAGAGCATAACCGTCATGCAACTGTTCATTCTCCATAGGAGGGGGACTGGCTTGTTTTCTGCTTGCTAAAATGTAGCTGAGACCCTAGCTCTGTGTTCCTCAGCATTTTTCAAGGTCTGCAGTTTCTGACTTTAAAAAAAGGTGGCCTGAGAGACTATGGTCACGAGCTTCACAATCACACTGCAGAGTTGGAGAGTAGTACAGAAACCAGTTGTGACATGGGAATTAAGGAGCAATCTGAAAGCTGGAAATAACAAAATTGTCTGTTTTCTGAATCAGGAAATGTCCTTGTGTGAAGTTGTAAAAAGGGGAGAGAGAGAGAGAAGGGAGAAAGAGAAGGAGACGGATGTAAAAAAGGAAGAAAGAGGAGAAGAGAAACTTCTCTTCATCTCATGTAATTTTACTTTGCTCATTAAAATAAATTATGCCAGAGTGTAGAATAAGTATGTGAATGGATGCATACAATATTTTATGTATTAATACATAAACCATAAGGCATATGAAATAAAAAATAAGATCTTATGTTTAGTAATAATTGTGTTTCATAAAATGAAGGTACTTTGAGGTAGATACAGAGAGAAATACTTTTGGTGGGTTTCTATAAGAAATGGGACATTCCAAACAGATTGAACAACCTACAAAAAAAGTCATTAGAAAATGGGTTCAGTGTTAAACTTAGAGTATACTTTGACTAAGTTGAAGATAATATCCACACACCCAGAGAATTTAGATACTGAAGAAAAAACTTTGGCTCTGTTTGGAAATAAATGTTGGAGATAATCTTAAATTTAAAAATTTAAAAATGCCTATGAGTAGACGAAAATAAATTCTCAATTAACGACTATGACAATTTAAAAAGAAGAGATTAGCATTTATTGTTTGATTAAGTAATTGACCAGAACCATCAGAGACAAATCTTCAAGGTCTTAACAGAGAAAGATTAAAATTATCAGTTTATGGATTTAATATTTGGCAGTAGAATAGTGAGGATTTCTCATATAGACCTTTATTAACAATAAACTTTTGAAGGAATAGTTCACTGTATGTTATCTAATTAATCTGCACCATGCCCTGAGAAGCTAAATTTAGATAAGATTCTCATTTTAGAGTGAGAAATTGAAGTGCAAGAAATAATTAATAGCCTTATGTCATGAATTAGAGCTCAAAAAAAAAAAAAAAAAACACACGGGTTTTCCCAGTGCCTCCCCAGAGCTGGCCTCAGTCAAAGTAAGATAATCAATTACCTATTCCTGAGACCTGAGGATCACCAAGAGAGCCCTCAAATGTTTCCCATCAAAACTGTCAAAATATCCATAAGGCATTCTTTTGGATGAGCAAAAGTCTTGATGACAAATGAACCTACTGTAAATATCTCTGAGAGGATTAATGGATTACTATTTTGAGGTTTACTATTACATGCAGATAGGTTTCCTTTAAACTAAAAAGTTGGGTCAAGAACTTTGACATATTAGAGAGACAGTTCATTAAGAAATGCCCAATGAGACATTGGGATAATATAAGGCCCATACTATATCAAAGAATGAATGAAAAGAAGTAAGAGGTAGAAATGGTATACTTAAGTAAAAAAAAAAATGTTATGTTGGTTGAAGAAGTTGTATCTATTGCTGAGATATTCTGAGACCAACCCCTAATGCATACAGAAAGTTTCACAAGATAGATCCTGCTAAACTATGTAGGCCTTTCTCATTGCACATTATTATGGTTTGAACATATGACTTCCACACTGGACTATATCTCTTTGAAGTAAAAAACTATGCATTCATTTAGCATATTTATTGAATTCACACTGTTTTTCAGATACTCTGAATATTCAGATATTCTGATAAAGCAATGAAAACGTCAAGGTCCTTGCCTTTTTTTTCTTTTTGTTTTTAAATTTAATTTTTTTTGGTAAATTTTATTTTTTTTTCAGTGTTCCAAAAGTCATTGTTTATGCATCTCACCCAGTGCTCCATGCAATATGTGCCCTCCTTGCCTTTGAGAATCTTAAGGATTACAAAGGACTTCTCTGCCATTTATTCTTATCCTTCCTACACCTACCAGGATGATAGGAACACTCAAACAATTCTAATGCTTTCATTATAATGTATTCACTTGTTCCATTTTCTTCAGAAGAGGATAATGCTTGTTCCATTCATAGATTACTAAAATTCATTTGAATTAATGTTCAGAGACCATACCAAGAATTGTTTCAGTAAATTACCCAACTAATAATTGGGCAAAATCAAATACATCTAGTTAAGCAAATAGTAAATTTGTCACTAGATGCTGTACAGTTAAGGCCCAGACAGTACCTATCACACTGTAAAATCTCAGTATTTTCTGACTGAATAAATGGATGAAACCGGTGCTGCCTTTACAGCTAAATACGTGATCTCAGGAAAGAAAATATGTTTGATTCTATTTTCTCGTTCACTGTAAAGACAAAAATCCTTGCCCTGCCCACCTCACCTTTTTGTTCTAATCAAATGGGATAGGGAGTATTTAATCTGTAAATTTAAAAATATGAGAGATAATTTATTTTGATATATTGTGTATATATTCAAACACATATGCTATCATCTGTAAAACTTTGTCCCCGAGATATGAAAGATGTTGGAATCTTGCAAAAGTTCACTTTCCTTCTCCATCTTCGTATTCCAGTTGATACGAAGCATGAGGAAGTTCAAGTAGAAATGCTGAAATTCTGGGTCAGTCTGAGATATGGGGTTCTATCTGAAAGGACCTATGGGAAATCTGTTTAGGCCTTCACTGTCCAATATGGTAACTACTAGCCTTATGTGGCTATATGTAGTTAGATTTAAATGAATAAAATTAAATACTATTAAAAATTCCATTTCTTAGTGCCACTAGCTAAGTTTCAAGAGCTTATTAGACACAGACTACCATAAGGATACCACAGACATAGAACATTTCCATCACAGTAAGAAGTTCTGCTATATCATTGGTCTAGCTGCCACAGGGCTGCACCTTGAGGTGAGAAAACAAATTGGATTTTCGTTTCTGGTATGAGTTACACATTTGGGTTATACCTAAATTCACTTACTTCAAAAGTGGAGTATGAGAAATTTAGTTCTTTGGTGAATAAACAATATAGCTATTCTGAACTGCAGCCTTTAAAGTGCCAGAAAGCATCTTGTCAACTTAGCTAATTTAATCTAACACTACTAAAGTATAAGGGATGTAAATTTACATATTACTAAAAGCTATGCTAAGGGGAATCTAGTGAAACTAAAGAAGCCAACCCAGTGTGGTAAGAATATATCCGTGGCTAACCCCTGTCCTAGTCATTCCTGAGAACAGTATTACATTTACTATGAAATATAACCTGAGTTCATCCCAGTACAGGCATCACTGTTTTACAATAGTTTATAATAGTACTCATGTATTTCTCTGATTTCATGTCATGAATAGCTTCCCATTCCTGAATAGCTATTCCTGAATAGCTATTTTCTCTAGGGACTTAATAGGGGTTATATAAGCAGAGTTTGAAAGAAAATAATTATTATATTTATCACAATATTCTACAAGCTTGAGTACCATTCTGTATTGCATCTCTCAATAGTTTGTTTTTCATACTTGAAAGATGGGGAGTTCTTTACTTCCCCAGGGAGTCCCTTTAGTTGTTGAACACTGTAACTTTTATTTTTCTGTAATCCTAAAGTGGAAAAAGATAGCATGATCCTCCATCCAAAATCCACAGTCCTCCAGAAGAAAAGGTCATCTAGTCTTTGAGTCAACATTTCCAGTGATGCTTTTGAAATCAACCATATCCATTCATGTTTTGTGGAAATGATGCTTTTTCTTGGGCTATACTGGAAGCTATCTTGATTCCAATTCTGCCCATTGGTGTATCCTCTAAGTCTCTAAGGATATACAGAGAAGGTCCTTTTCTTTCTTCCACATGACAGCACTTCAATTCCTTTAAAGTAAATCATGCCCCACTGCCTCCAAGGCTTCTATCTTTCAAGGCTAAATATTATGAGTTTCCTCAAATATCCTCTCTTATCTAAGTCTTCTAGCTGAGATTCTCCTGTCAGTATGACTTGGGGATCCTTTCCTCACCCCAGATGAACTGCCGAAAGACTAAGTGCCAACCCTGAGCTATTCACTACCTTGGACTTTACGTGTCTGTAGGAAACAAAATCAACAACTTCAGTCTCTTGCTCTGCCAACCAAGAATATATCAGGGAAACTACTAATATTAATCAGATCATTGGCGGGCCTCTGTCTTTTGCATATAGCGTCAAGAAGTTTTAATGTTGCTAAAAGTTATAATTACTCTCAGGAAGTCCATTCATGAGTAAAGCATCAGAAAAACAACAAGAAGATGAAAAAGAAATGCATTTTAGATGTAATTATGACCTTGGGTGTTGTTATAAGAAAAGGGAAAAGGCAGAAGCATTGAAAGCATTGTGTTTAAAGAAAAACACTCATACTGTGGGCTAACGTGTATCACAGAGGAGAGAGAGACCTAACCATCAAGGAAAAGATTGGTAAATTGGAATTCAATAACATGAGACACATATTCACAAGAAAATATTTCTTAAAGAAATAGAAAGGAAAAGTCACTATTCAGATAAAATTATTTTAATCCATATTGACTATTAAAGATAAGCTTCCAACAAATAAATTCTCTATCTTAATACAAATAACTTACATAAATCAATAAGAATAATTTAAAACAACCAATATGAAAAACAAACCAAGGTTTGAATTCACAGGGAGAAAATTCAAATGGCCAAGAAAAGGTGTTCAATTTCACTAATAAAAAGCACCATAAAATGTAATTGATTAAAACTACATCCATTGAATAGATTAGCAAACATGTTAATGTAGGTGAGTCAGTAAATCTTGCTCACTGCTGGAATGAATCCAAATTGTTCCACTAGCTTTTTGAGCAGTTTTACAATATAAAATAAATTGAATTGTTTGAAACAGTGAAAAATTGGGGTGCCTGGGTGGCTCAGTGGGTTAAAGCCTCTGCCTTCAGGTCAGGTCATGATCCCAGTGTTCTGGGATCGAGCCCCACATTGGGCTCTCTGCTCAGCGAAGAGCCTGCTTCCCTTCCTCTCTCTCTGCCTACTTGTGATCTCTGTCTGTCAAATAAATAAATAAAATCTTTAAAAAAGAAACAGTGAAAAATTTTTTAAATAAACAATTTATTTAAAAGTGTTTATTTAAAAAATATAAAATATTTTAAATAAACAATTTAAATATTCATTGAGAATGAGAAAGAATATATAGTGTGATATAGTCACACAGCTGAATATGTTCAATAATTAATATTAATGAGCCAAAAGCACTTGTATTAAGGTCACTACATCTCAAAAATATGCATTTAAATTTTAAAATACACATGTAAACTTTTGACAAAATAATCCTTGAGGGAAGGTTACACACCAAAATTTGGGTGGGATTAATTTAGGGGAGAGGCAAGTGATTAGTGTCAGGGGAACTATTCAAAGAGCACTTCATATGTATGGATTTTTTTAATGTTTTTAAAACTATATCTGAAGAAAGTACTGTAAAATGTTAAAATTTTTTTAGACTGGGTGATGGTTTGTAGAAGTGGTTTGTTTAAAATCTGTATAAGTTTTTAATAAATTATTCTCATATGTTATTAAATATTACAAAATAATCACCAAAATAAGTATATGAATTTTACCTCTAAGGGCAGAAACTATATTGTAAAGAATAAGAAGAGTTTTGCTTGGTTAAATGGTTGGACATTATTAGAATTTTTGCAGTTAGAAAGTTTTCATACATTTACTTTCATTAGTAAAAAATTAAAATACATATAAAACAAAAAATATATATAATATGACATATGTGTATGCCTGAAGCCTATACTCCCATACAGAGAAATGAAACTGGATGGTCATGAATAGTATGCATTTAGTAAATGCTAAAACATGACTTTCTGGTTATCATACTTACATGACATTTTTAAAAATTCACTTGCCTTCTTTGCAGTCCACATCATGTTACTTATAAAATGTGGCTCACACCAAAAATAGCATTCCAAGTTGAGACTAACAGACTAACTTTAAACTAAGGCTAGAACTTTTTTCTGTTACCAATATGTACTTTACAGCCCAAGATTATATTAATTGTTATTATAATTTCATCTGATATTTGTCTCATATTGTTTGAAGCCATGAATTCAGACTGTAGATTCACCATCTCCTTAATACTCATCGAGTCCTCATAAACATGGTGTACAGACCCTTGTTATACAAGCACTGTCTCTTGGTCTCAATAATGAAGTGGACATCTCTGGGTTGACATAAGTATCTACTGTAGATAACGCCTTCCAGGGAAGTGGAAGGAGAGGAGCATGTGACCTAAGTTAGGGGAGACCCGTATGTTCAGAGATGAGCGTATAACATTCAGAATGACGCTCAGCTTCTTTTCTGGTAATTCTGGGAAGCTAGACACACTCGTTCTCTCTCTCTCTCTCTGTCATTCTAGACAATGTGGGATACATGTATAAGTCTGAAGCATGGAACAGAAGCCATTTTGTTATCATGAGAGAAGCAGAACAATCAACAAGAAATGGAATTCAGCACTCTGATCAAATTATTACCTTGACACTTGAGCTTTCAAGTTAATGAAAAAAATTAATTCCTTTCATTATTTGAAAGAGTGGAGTGGAGTCTTCTTTTAATTATAAATGAAAACGTCCTGGTTAATAGTAGAATTAAACTTAAGAAAGAGGAGAATGACATGGAACATGTCCGAATTATCAAATGGATTGCGTTTAGGAAGGAACAGTCAAGTGAGAATTCTAGGCTTAAAAATCAACAATCTTTCCTATTAAGTTAATTCTTTTTCTCTCAAACAGTGGGCTATTGTTCCTTGATTAGCAGAACGTACACTACAAGTCGACAGCAGTAAGATATTTCGCGGGAAAATTTCAAAGGCTGGATAGTGTTGGCAATTTGTAGCCTGAGCAGTTTGTTGCTAGGAAGAGTGTTTGCGTTAATGTTGGCCATTGAGATTAGAAAGGGAAGACAATCTTGCTTTTCTGGAATAAGCCCTTTCTGAATGTAATCTGTGATCTGAATTGACTGAGAATGGGAATCTGACATTTATAACCAACTCAGGATTCAGAAAGCCAAATTTCTGTCCTAGCTGACTAGTACCCACAGAGACAAGGAGGAAGCAGACACAGCAGAAAAAGGAGTAGGTTCCAAGAAGAGCAAGCCCAGCTGCAAAGTGCTGATGATAACATTCTCTACCTCAAAGAGGTGTCAGGACTCTTTAAAGAGCCGTTCAGCCTAGAGCAAAGTGCCTCACCACCTACCCCGTGTTTTTACACTGCTCAATGTCGTGGAAAGCCGTCACACTAGGCAGTGCCAACCACAGCGAGCCTGACTTTCAATGGACAAAAATCCCCCAAATTATGATAAAACATCTTTGGCCTTGGTTGTAATATAGGAAAGTAAATAGACCAGAGGTCTACATGTTTTTAAAGGAGTTGCCTATCGTAAGAAGCCCCAATCTGATTTCCTCCTCTTTGTTATTGCTCAAATCAGGAGGCCACCTTAGTTTCTTAACTCACAACAACAGAAACAGCCAACACCCAGATTTTCACTTAAATTTCTGAGCAATCAAATCCCTCTTCCTGATTTCAACTAAAAGATGTCGCTTGTCTGGGTCATTTTGAATCTTTATTCTATGACATATATTTTAAACCTTCCCTTCTTGTTACACTTTCCCTGTGAATTTGTTTCTGAAAAAGTCAGTAAATTTCCATTACGTGATAACTATGAAGTGGCAAATGGATTAGCAGCTCACATAACTCAGGCTAGGCTGACCTTTTATTCAGTGATTTGTTCTGGGAAATAGAGTTTGAAGTATAATGTGTATTCAGCTCAAAGCAACAAAAAGTAAGGGCAAATCATTCACTAGATTATTAGATTAAAGATATGGACCATAGCAGCATTCATGGTAATATTTACAGAAGGAGCTACACATCTGTTCACAGGTATTTACAGTGGGCAGCTCTGACTCCAGAATAAATCTGGGCCCTGATTCACGCATTTTTGTCTTCTATAAATCATGAATTCCTTTTGAATTCCTCATCTCTGATGGCTTGTAATTTGTGAGAATTAATATAGATGAATCATTTTGCAAGTATAAAATGCTACATACAAATTTATTATTTTTGGAAAGAAGCAAAAAAGAAAACTCAAATCTCTTGGAAAAATTTTCTAGTGACCTTACAGTAGAGCAGAACCATGAATCAAACAAAATATATTTTATTTAAGAATGAACATTATCCAGTTAAAATCACACATTAGCTTTGAGTCAAAACTGCTGAATATCAGTGAAAAACAACTCTCTAAATTATACCATGTTGCAACAAAGCAATACCTAAAATAAATTATTTAAGACCAAAACAAAATCATAATAGCCTCATTGGCTGCAATGAAAGAAATTATTCTGATATATCTGTGTCTTAAAGTGAAACAATTAAAAACCTTCCTTTAGTTCATCTTGTTAAAATTCACTTGAGAGATAGATGAATACAGGAAAACATTTGCTTTTTAAAAGGTACGACAGTGATGTCCTTTGCCTGATTTTCTAAGCAGCTCCACCAACAGAGCCAGAACTCAACCATAGTTCTGCTGACTCCAAAGTGAGAATTCTTTTCCGTAAATTTCATAGAATGTGTTGATGGGTTACACACACCCTCTCCCCCCCACACACACATGCTGAATTGAGAGAGAGATTCTGCCATTGAGACACATCCTGATGTGGTAAATGAGAAACAGCAGCCAGTTGCCTAATGGAAACCAGGCATCTGCATTTAGAAGGTCTGCACTTGTCAATCTGTGCATGGACCTCTGTGTCTCTCGTGACCCTGAACTTTATTCATTCACGAGAAGGAAAGAGGCTACTACTGGGTTTTGAAGAGCAAAGGATTGAGCTCTACCGGAAATGTAAAATGGCAAAGGGATCTCAAAGCTGTAGGCTAGCACGAGTCATATTTGTAAGCCTTTGTGTTAAATATGAAAGTCTTTCTGTTAAATGACATGAGTTAGCAAGCCAAGGACAACTACTTTCCATTTAAGAAGGCATGAGCCTTCTGGGTTTACAGAATTCAGGGGATCTGCAAAGATGAACCTTTAAAATGTTCCAGGTTTATTTCTCAGAAAACATCTAATGCTTTTTAGCATACTTTTACAAATTCCTCTGGCAAACTCTTTTCGAAAACTGAGAATGTTGAAGGTGGGAAATCACTCATACTTCACAGAAAGGAAATCAAAGATCTTGGATATATACATTGTGATGATTGGTTTTGTTGTTGTTGTTGTTTTAAAGATTTTATTAATTTATTTGACAGAGAGAGACACAGCGAGAGAGGGAACACAAACAGGAGGAGTGGGAGAGGGAGAAGCAGGTTTTTTTGGGCAGCAGCCAGATGCGAGGCTTGATCCCAGGACCCTGGGATCATGTCCTGAGCTGAAGGAAAACACTTAATGACAGAGCCACCCAGGTGCCCCTACGGTTAGGGGATTTATGTGTCGATTTAACTAGGCCATGTGGTGCCCAGGTATTTGATGAAATATTATTTGGGTATTTCTGTGAGAATATTTTTGGATGAGATGAACATTTAAATCAGTAGACTGAGTAAAGCAGATTGTCCTCCATAACATCCAATAAGTTGAAGACCTGTATAAAAGAAAAGTGCTAGTTCTCCTTCAAGTAGGAGGGAATTATTTTCTTTCTGGTGGCCTTCAAACTGGAGCATCAACTTTTTCTTGCTTTTGGACTCAAACAGAAGTACTTGTTCTTCTTAGGTTTCAAGCCTGCAGGCCTTTGGACTAGAATTACATCATCAGCTCTCCTGGTTCTCCAGCTTGCTAAATCATCCTGCAAATGTGGGGACTTTCCAGCATCTGTAATTGGGTAAGTCAATTCTTTAGACATCCTATTGGTTCTGTTTCTTTGGAGGACTCTGACAAATACATATATCTACATGGTGAGAATCATATGTTTGTTACTGCTTTTTTTCTAAAGGCAACATTCATATCATAAATGCAGTGTATATAATATATATATGTTTACCAATTAAAGGTAGGAAAACAGGGGAAATTATTCTACATATCTATTATGTCTGTACTTGTCTTGAATAGGCTCTACTTTGCTAACCTTGGAAATAAATATAAAACTACTAAACTCTCCATTAAACCACCTACAGAATTCTTGCTGATCCTGCCCAGAAAGGTTTTTACATAAGTGAGAGCGTGATTTCCAGATTTTTGCCCCGACCCTTCCTTATCACTTAGGGAATATTTTGAGGACTCTATCACATTTATCTTTTCAAACATGCCTTTTAGCAATCCCTACACAGTCATTACAAATTACAGCAAACTTAGAAAAAGAAGCAGGTGTTGGTTTGTCAAGGTATTTTGTTTTGTTTTTCGGTTTTTGCTTTTTGTCTGTTTATGAGTATATGTGGAAAAGGCCCTTGAAGAAGGAGAAAGAAGTTTATAATGAAAGTAAAGACTCTATGGAGAACCAGTTTCAAAAGTCTTTTGAATGTAACACAATTGGCTTTATACAATTAGAGGAAAAAGAGTGGGTGGGAAAGAACATATTGCCGATATCTAAGAAGCTACAAGAAAGCTTGAACAAGATAGAGCTTGCCTATGAGCAAGCCACAGTTTCTGTACAAGGCCCTTATAGTAGAATCTGTTGTTTATGCCTGACCAGCATGGCCTCCTGCAACCCATGTGGATTTGGTAGGCTGCCAGTCATAATGTTATCCCTCTGGCTACAGTAAGTTTCCAGCAAAGTCTGCAAGACTCTTGAATGATAACCACAGTCCTTTTTATATGGAGTGTGGGTAAGAGTTCTCTCTTCCTTTCAAGATAGCAAATGCTGAGTTTTATAAGCTTGGATCTATCAGCAAACACACCCCACCCTCCCCATTCCTTATGCTGGAAGTAGGAGAGAAAATGGCCAATACACAAAGAGGGAAGCAAGAGTCTGAAAGAGAAAGATTACTAATGGCACCATTCAAGGTCCTGGAGTTCTTGATGCCAACCCCATCCCGGGACTTGAGAGTAATTGTACAAGCTCAAGTTCTATTGGTAGTATGCAAAAACCCTAATACAGCTGTCTTTTGGATTGACAAGGCTGAATTATCTACTGATGTATATTGCATTATTCTTTTTAAAAATGTAATTGTAAGAAAAATATAATTGATAGTATCTTATTTTTATAAACCATCTTCAGTGTGTGGAAGAAACTTGGATGCAGGAATAATCTCAATAATTCTACATTTTCTTTAAGGGTAAAGATTCATGAAATACCATTTCTGTAACATATAACAATGAAAGGCAATTTGATGATAATTGCAGTCTGAGTTAATACCACTATAAATCTTTAACAGTCTTACAAGGGAAATGTCATTGAAAACAACAAAATGAGATCATAGAGTCTGTAGCCTCATTAGCCTTGAATTATTTTTTAAGGTAAATTTCAGTGAGAGTTTCCAAATTGAAGTCATTGTCTTCTCTGACTGGGACAGGGGTCCTAAAGTACATCTAAATAGTAGCTTGAGACAGGAAAGTTACCTGGATGGATTTTGTCTAACTCTGGGTTTTTCTGGAGAAGATAGCATATTTGTAAATCTCCAAGCCGTATTCTTGTATTCCTTATCCTCTTCACTATAATTTGGAGTGTAATTAAGTATCGATACTACCATCAGTTTGGGGGGCAGCAGAGAAGGAATGCAAGGGAGCCGAAGGGAAATTATTATTGGGAATCATTGCCTCTGTAAATAATGAAGGTGAAGAAATTAATGAGAATAAATGTGATAGATATTAGTTAAAATGAGGCTGAAATGGAAGGTTTCTACATTTTACATTCTTTTTTCTTAAATAGTCCTTTAGAAAATAGACAAATGTTATACTCATCATCCCAAAGGTTAAACTGGATGATTAAAAAAAGAATGGTTTATTCCCAACTTCACCTTGCAGATTTGAAAAAAGGGAAATTTTTTCAAGGACAATGTGTTTCTATAAACACCTTGAAAATAATCTTCTTTGAAAATTATATTAGAACATTTATCAACATAAAACTAATAGTTCCTTCCAGCAATAAAGTAAGGGGATTTATAACAACCTTTAAAAATAATTTCATTCATGATGGGTCCTGGTCAAACCAAAGAATTATAAAATATTGATTCGTTGAGGTGTCATGTTTCAGAATTTTAATACATGATGGGAAATATTTATCTCAAATTAAAATAGAAATTTATCTCAAATATCTTTATATTCTTAGCTGTCAATTCAAGGTTTATGTTTTTTTTAATTAGCTGTTTAGATTATTTTCTTTTTATAATTTCCACTGGATTTTTAACAATTTTGATAACCTGCTATTATGGATGATTCTGTGTATATATGAGAGGTTAACTATTATAAAAATATATAATTATTTGTGAAAAGTATTTTTTAATCGAAGAAAATATTTTAGCCTTGATAATGACAGAAATTAAGTAAAAGTACACAACTTAAAATAATTTAGATATACTTCTTTTCATAGGCAATGAATTTTTATCAAAGAAGTGATTTTTAACCTTTCTGTTCACTGATCCCTTTGTAAACCTGCTGAAATGTGTATGTCTGTTTCCCAGAGAAATGTACATATACATTAGAAATATATACCACTTATTGGGAATACATTAACTGCCGATTTAGACCGTAGATTTAGGACTGATTTAAGTCAAATCTGTTTTTTAATGTTAATTGTAAAACTAATTACTTTCATCTTTATTTGATGGTTTATATGGAGGAACTAAAAAATCTAAAACAACTTACTCTAAATGACTGAAACATTGATTATCAATTTGATCAATTAGCTAGAAAAGTAAGTTTAAAAAATTGAGAAATAAACAGATATTCCATAAGCCGGAACTGTTATTGGAAAGATATCCAGGAATAACTTATTTACAATAAATCATTAAAAACACATTCATTGGTGTTCTGAGAGTTTAAAAATTCTTTCTTCTGAAAGAAAATGAAATACTTAACTCACATTTTTATGTTCTTAAAATATAAAGCTTTTCAATTCATGATATCAATGGGAAATAATATTTTCATATCAATGGAAATAAAAATAAATTATTAAGAAAAAACACTAATTTTGACTTGATTACAATTTGTAATACTATCAGTTATTGGACTTTTTTATGCCTTCAAAGAGCTCATTCCTGCAAAGAGACAAAGACTCGAAAGTATGGAGGAACACACACATACACACACACACACACACACACACAAACACAAACACTTTAAAGCTCTATTAATTAATTAAAGCTCTATTAATTAATTTTCTCTTAGATTTATAATGAGAACATATACAAAACAGAGAGATACTGAAGCAAAATCCTGGATTCTGCCACTTGCTAAATGGCAAGGTACTTATTCTCATCTGTTTCATCACCTGTGAAATGGGTTTCCTCACCTGTAATATGTTCCTTGTAAGGCTTTCATAAACACTAAACAATATTAAACTTCTAAGTGTTAATTCCAATGCCTGAAAAAGTAAGCACTCACAATGTTAATTATGAATAGTACCATCACTATATGTTTATACCAGTAGTAGCAGTATTTGAAGGAATGAAAATCCTCCGGAAACTTTTTCTAAGGAAATAGAGGACAGATCCAGACAGATACAGAGACAAATAGACAGACACATACAGCCCACAAGTCTCAAAGTATGGTCCAGGGACCTCTGGAGTCTCCCAGATCCTCTTATGGAGTTCATGACATCAAAACTATTTCATCACAATACGGAGACATTATTTGCCTTCTTCACTCACAAACGTAAAGTGAACTTTCTGAGGCCAGAAGGCAGAAGCAAATAAGAGAATTCAGCACCCTCTATGAAGCAAGACATTTGCACAATACAAAGCAATGCCACTATTCTCACTAAAGTAATTCAAAAAAATTATAAAGTTATAGTTTAATTTATAAAAAGAATAACTTTTACAAAATATGTTATTAATGTAAATTTCTTTATTGTTGTTTTAGATGAGTTAATAAATATATTAAGTGTCTTAGATTTAATTTCTAATAACTGAGTAGACATTATCTATAGACACAAAACATCTCTGGTGTCCTCCATGTAAAAGGTCTTGAAACTAAAAAGATTAGGACCTACTGCTGTATCAATTGTTTTGCAATGGGATTTTTGTTATTTAACAATCTACCAAGTACATTTATCCATGTCATACCAATATATCCGCATCTATAATTTCATTTCTATGTGGCTGAGTTGTTTAAATGAACCAGATTTATTTAACCCGATTGAGAAGGGCTGATGGTTAGGAGAGATGGAGTTAGCTGAGATGATTGCAGATTGGAGTATGTATCCTTTGAGAAGAGACGAGAGCTTGCTTCATTTATCAGGATAAATTATCACTGGGGCCTGACCTATCAAGTGTTTTCAGTTTTGTTTTGTTCTGTTTGGAGTTTTATCACTATGTTGATTCCCTGAGCATATTTGATGACCATGAAGTCATGCAAGGAAAATGGAAGGCCAGTCATTAATTAGGGATTTTCTTATCAGCTCTAACAGAACTCATATAATAATAATAGCTATGGGAAAAGAAACCAATGGGAAATACCAAACATAATTGCCTCTAAGTCCATGAGCACCTAATCATTGTACATTTAATCAGTAACAAAGCAAGTTACCTTTTGTTTCACTAAGCTGATGAGATAAATGTAAGCCAAGTGAATCCAAATTACAGTTTAGTTATGAGTATTGTTCAGTGATACTGAATTTAATCTTAAAATCTCTAAGACTTTCCAGTTCCCTCTGATTTTACACATTTAGGGAGCAACTGAAATATGAGGTCATCTTTTTGAGGGGGGGCAGGGTGGCATTATTTTCTCCACCACAACTCTTAATGTTTAACAGGTCATTTTTATGGAAAAAGATTCTTGATAACTATACTTCTATATCTCAATGACTATTTAAAGCACCTATTATGAAAAAGATTTCCCAAAATACCTATGAATTGGAACAATTGTATGTATTTGACTTTACTAGTATAAAATGTGCTAGTAAATCAGGAATATCAGTTGATTTGCTGAAATGTAATTAAGTTATCCAAAACAATTCTTGATTTTGTTTCGTTTGCCTATTTTGTGGACATTTGCATTCATGTTTTATTTATTATATTGAAAATCATTACCATGGAATAATCACTGTTTAAAAAGAATGGTAGAACACATATTCTTTTCAGCAAAGGAAGGTATAATGTTTGGGATGGAAATGTTATATATATTTAGACACACATACACCAATAAATATCATCACAGAATGAGAACTCTAAAAGGAAGTGTCTACTAAATGAGGAACGAGCAGTACAAATAGTGCAAAATGGAAGTGCAGAGAAGAAAGAAATCAGTTGCTGAGGTATATTTATGGAGGCTTTGTGACGGTAGGGTCCTGTTACCAGCTGAGTATGGAAGGCCAGGGGGAGATGGGGCAGGACCTGGGGCCTGGAAGAGGACCTCCCAGGTTCAGGGAACCACCGGTGAGGCAGAGATATCTGTGGGTTAGGAAGCTTCTTTGGGTGAATTGGTTGGTTCTCAATACCCAGGGCATTGAGAAGGGTAAGACACTAAGTTTTGACTAGACTGGAAAATGTCTTGAATGGCAGATACAGATTTAGATATTACTATTTAGACAAATGATAGAGATAGCAATAAACATGAAAGAAACACAAGCAGTAGAAAGAGCAGTAAACTAGAAGTTAGAGCCTTTGAATTTTGCTGGCTGGGTGAGTGTGGCCATCGTCCTGTCTTTTCTGAGTCTCAAAATTTGAGTGAAACAACAGACAAATCTTGCACATCCTATTCTCATATTGTTGTGGGGATTATCTGAGATCATACATGCTAAAATGCTTACCAATGGTAAGGTAGCATAAAATTAAAGTATTAAGTAGAAGATAATGCCCTGACATAAGCAAATACTTTATTTGCTCCAATAACTGATGACAAAGATGCATTTTAGGTTAGAACAATCCTATTTTAGCCATAAAGAGAAGGTGAACAAGTACATAAAAAGAGAAAGTGGAGGGGGAAGAGAGATCATTCATTTTATTTTCTTCCTATAGTGTTGTGAAACAGTAAACCATTTTAGCCCCAAGTTTAATAAAACGGATAATAAACAAATAAACAAAGTAAAGATATATTCAAATGAATAGACCTTTATTTACATTGAGCTCTCTTTATTTGATTCAGGCCTCTTGAATTCGTACCAATTCAAAACTATTTCAGCAAAAAGTATATATGCTTTTAATGTCCTCTGTTCTGTATTGTCTCTTCTATCCTCCATCAGAAAGAATAATCAAGAGTGGATGCTATTACATGCAGATAGCCGTTGATACATTCGACATTCCACCAGCTTCAAGAGTTCTTGCCCACCAGAAAAAACTTTATAGTGCTATTCTTATGGGAACCCTTGTGTGGAAATGTTCTTTCATTAAGAAAAGGAATGTGATCAGCACGTTGGAATGTAAATTTCTTAGGCACAAGGGTTTCCTTGCAGTATTTTAATAGACCTTGACTTCATGGTTCCCTTAGTTTAAGAATTTATCAGGCATCAACAGCACTTCCAGGCATTTCTGATAAACCTATAAACAGATTAAAAAAATATTAACAAGGTACAAGAGATTGCATTTAGTTTAGATTTTTGAAACAACCTAAAGTGCAGCAGTGTTAAAAGAGGCGTGACTTACATTTCTGAGTGGTAAAAAGCACCTTTGAGATTGTCCTCTAGTTTTATGTCTACCCTTATCCCAGCCTGTGGTCATCTCAGCCACCGTGAGAACCACACACATATATCATGGCCCACTCTGGCAACAGCATTATTTCCTCCTGGAACACTAGGAGATACACTGTCTGCTTTACAGACCCTTTCCCACTTCAAGTTACTGTGTTTCTCTGCTTGTTTGTCTCATAAAAGAAGGGACTGGGTACTTCCATGGTTGTTCTCCAAGGTATTTGGTGATCTTGATTCCTGTCCTGGGTCTAATGCTCTTTGGTCTTTTGACTGCAGATGAGATAGGAGACATTTGACATTTATTGGGCACCTCAGACATGATGAAGCATTTCAAAGTAATCTGAAAACTAATTACTGGTGTAAGTTGTTCCCATTTGTAATGGTGTTGGTAATAGTCTAGTCTGGCAATGCTTTTCACCCATTCTCAACACACACACATGCATACAAGAGAGAAAGAGAGAGCAAGAGAGGGAAAGGGAGGGTCGGGGGTGGGGAAGAAGCAGGAGGGAGAAAGAAACAGAGTGCAAAGCTTCTCCACCATCAGTTCTTTAAAAGTGTTTTGTTTATACTGGATTTTAAAAGCCAGGAAGCAGAGGGTTCCAGCTGCCTCATTCAAAAACAAAATGTGTAAAAGTGAGGAGAAGCTGTGAAGATAGTTAAGATAATGAATATGAGATAGCACTTTAAGGTAAATTAGTGCTATAAACAAAATGCATTGTTATTATTATTAAATATATAAAATTTTTGTACAAATCTTTACAAGCTGCCTTGACATAACAGGTTAGCCTCTGTATGTTCTATAAAGAATAATAGCTGAAAATGATACGCCTAGCCGGATCCATTTGCTAACCCTGGGGATCCTTACCCCAAAGGGCTAGCAGAACAGGGGGAAACCAAGAAGAGGACTTATCTTGAGGAACTTTTGTACATAGTTTAGCAAGATCAGAAATCTGCATCTATTTCTCCCTGAGAATCTCTACCCCGATAAATGACTCTAAAGGCTGTCCTTATGTCCGCCTCTCTATTCCTTACAAATACTAAGACCTGAAGTGGGCCAAAATTTTGTTATAGTGAAAGTACTTCTTTGTAATCATACTTATATTTGTTGAGCACAATACATGCCCTGTGCTCCTTTACGTATGCTTTCACTTGGCCTGGGGTCTCCTCTTTTCCCAGGAGCCTCCTTTTCTCACTTACCATCTACACACTCATTTGTTAACTTATTTGCTGAACGTGATGAGGCAAACTGACATGCTTGCTTGGGTCGGCCCCAACTCAAATCCTTCTTGCCCAGAGCAGATTTCTGAGCATCAGTCCATGTTGGGCCCTCGAGAGAGGATTTCATGGATCCCTACATGTCTCCTCTGTTGCACTTCCCAATTCATAGGCCTCTCCCAACTGGAAATAAGTTCCAGGAGCTGGGGTATATCCAGTGTGTAGATCACTTATTCTCAGTACCTTAGGCAGTACCTTCCACAGGGAAGGGGATCAGCAAATAGTTGCTGAGTAAATAGGTAAAGATGCTTTACCTATAACATTGCACTGAAACCACAAAATAGTTCTGTGAGGCTGATGGGCGATGCCCATTTCACATAGGAGAAATAGGAAGAACATGTAAGTTGCCCAAGGGTTACATAATGAGTACAACAAAGGGCCTTTGTTTCAATACAGGCCCAGGTTTTGTTTTCTTGCTTTTGTTTCACCTGGAGCTTTGTAGTTTGGGAGCTGGAAGTTTACAATAAAAATATAACAGGTGAATACATGCTTTTCATACAATTTATAGAAGTTCAATTCATGCAAAAAAGAGTGTTGTTTTATTAACAAATTTAAGGTTTGTTAACAAATTTAAGGTAGCAACACACATGTAAGTTATATTCACAAATCACAGTGCCAAGTGTCCTCTGTTTCTTTTGTCTGGTTTTTTTTTCTTTCAAGATTTATTTATTTATCTGATAGAGAGAGAGTGTGAAAGCACAGGCGGGCGGGGGGGGGGGGGCAGCAGAGGGAGAGGGAGAAGCAGGCTCCTTGCTAGCAGGGAGCCCGCCCCAGGGCTCAATCCCCAGACCCTAGGATCATGACCTGAGCCAAAGGCAGATGCTTAACAACTGACCCCTCTTTTGTCTGTTTTTATTGTATTCTCCCAATCTTTTTAGTCAATACTTAGCTGTAGATGATGATCAGGTTTAATAGAGGAGCTTAACATTCTCAGTGGCTTTTTGAACTTCACACCTAAGTTCTCTTTTTTTTCAGAAAGTCAACCAATGAACAGGGTTTCTTTAACTTTTCTTTCTAAATAAATAAATAAAAGATTGCAGGAGGGAAATCATGTAAGAGCGGAAGTCTGAGAGAAAGTGATAATATTAATTGCATTTTATCGCATGCTTACTCTAAGCAAGGCTTCATCTCCTTCAATCATGACAAAACTTTCAGGAAGTATTACTTTTATTTGCACCTTACACGTAGGGAATAAAAGAAGCTTGGAGAGGCTCTACAACTTGTCCAAGATGAAACAGCTACCAAGTACAAGGACATGTGTCTGACACCAGAGTCTGAACTTTTTTTTTTTTAAGATTTTATTTATTTATTTGACAGAGATTACAAGTAGGCAAGAGAGGCAGGCAGGGAGAGAGAGGAGGAAGCAGGCGCTCCGCAGAGCAGAGAGCCCGATGTGGGGCTCGATCCCAGGACCCTGGGATCATGACCTGAGCGGAAAGTAGAGGCTTTAACCCACTGAGCCACCCAGGCGCCCCCAGAGTCTGAACTTTTAACAATACCTGGCATCGACTCTTACGAGACCTCTGTAAGCCAGAAACATCAAGAAGTTTTATCTTGGGGAGCCACTGGAATTTTAGGCTACTTCCTTATGAACATGCTTGCTTATTACATAAAAGTAATTGCTTCTTTCTCCTCAAATCTTAAAATAAAATTATTCACTCAAGGTGCTGTAACATGCTAGAGAGTCTTTGTCTTCTCCCCAGCATACACGTAATACCCAGCTGGAAATGTACAGATATAAAACATTCCCTGTGAATATCATTTGCTTCAGCAGAGGTTTGAGCTAGAGCTAGAGGTGAGGAATACATAATACATGAGACAGGAAAGGCAGAGAATTAGAGCGCTCTTAAAGCCTCCACATTTATGATCACTCACGAGAAAGTCCTTCTGTCTGTTCTCTACTTGGTGGAAGGGACAAGGGGAAGAAAAGAAAAGCAGAAAGAAAGGCAACGAATGGCAACATTCAAGAGGGTGGGCTTATCATCTGGTGCTGAATCCAAGACCATAAATCAAGCACTGCTTCCCATCCCCGCCCTCCACCATACCATCCATATCACATTATTTTCTAGTGGCTTTGCTTGTAAGATATGTAGGCTCACTGCATACATTTGATTTACAATTCAGAGCTAGATGATGAATCAAGAAAACATTCTTTTGCCCGAAGTTTCTGTGGCTGCTTGAAAACTCGCTTGGAAAGAGCATGACCTTTGTCCATCTTTCATGGTAGTGAATTTAGTGACATGTGCAATGTGGTAAAAAGAGGATGAAAAGAAGAGGAAAAACAGTTTGGTGTCTGGAGACCAAGTCCATCAGACTCACAGCAAGGGAAGAAATCACAAAGATTTCTTTGTTTTGTTTTGTTTAAAGAATTTGGCTTTGAGGATAGTGCCATTTTCTGTCACCATGGGATAAATTTCTTTGGGGGAAAAAAAAAATCTATCTCTGCTGGTGAACAGTTCTCAAGGTGACCTGATAGGCTTAGAATTTAAACAAGAGGTGTCAAGAGCAGAAATGAGTGCTGAGGAGAATAATGTTGATGCCTCTGAGAAGAGAACACAGGGATTTAAAAATAAAGTTGGAGCTTTTGATGTTTGGTACAATTTCCTCAAAGAAATTATGTTCAATTACAGTTCAGACCCGAGCACTATTCCATGGTATGTAGGTGGATTTTCAATTCTCAAATCAACAGCAACAACTAAATCAAATGGATTCTTTTAATTCTGAAGCTGTCAGGACTTGTTAAAGTTTCTGGAAGACAAGAGGGAATTTTGTTTTTTGGCATGTACATTGGGGGAAGGTTAGAAATATTAAAAATAATCTATTGTTGGAATTTAAACAACTGAAACCCAGTCTGTGAACTTTTCTGTAGGAGGCTGCTTATGGCCAAAGATTTCCAAGTAACCTAGTTGTTTTATGACACCAACAACCTTCTCAGGAAGGGGTTGTTTTGATTCCCATTTTACAGATGAGAAAACTGAGGCTTAACAAGGTTGTTGTTGGCTTTTTTTTCTGTAAATATTCAGGATTGAATCCACACTATTTGACCCTGATTGTGAGTTCTTAGCATCGTGAGAATTGCCCACATGTCCTTGTGGGTTCTAAATGTTTTTAATATTTTCATATTCAACTACTCTTGGAAAACTTGGCATTAAACAAACAAAAAAAGTGTTTTCTTTATTGCAGGACTTTTGCATTGTGACTTTTCAAGTAGGGGTATATTTGGGAGCATTTCCCACACTGGCATAACTAGGAAAATTTTAATTTGCTGCATATTTGGGGGGACTAGAGTTCTTCAGAATGAATTTGGGAAATGACACACATGGTAGATAAGTGTGACCATCAGTTGCTTTCAAGATCTTAGGCCAAACACGTGGCAAAAGGATAATTTCAGCCACAAGAGAAAGCGGTAAGAAAAATAGATATGCAGTGACCTTTGAGCTTCCCCATTTAAATTTATCACAGGAGTTCATAAGGCAGCTTACTGAGTGATAAATAACAGTGAGTTTCAACCACACTGCCTAGGTTCAACACCCAGCTCTGCCATTTACCTGCTGTGTAAACTCAGATAAATCACTAAGCTTCTCTTTGCTTGTTCCTCCTCAGTCAAATGAAGATAATAATAATGTCTGCCTCATGGGAGTGCTATGAGGAGGATTACAGGAATGAATATTCCTGAAGTATTTAAAACAGTTATTGATATACAGTAATTGTCATGTAAGAGTTTATGAAAGAAATTATATAAATTTGGCCTAATTATTCTGGCATGGATTTAGACTAAAAAAATTTAAAAGAACCCCAAATTAATCCAGATGAAACTTTTTAAATGAATCACAACACCATGGGAAATAGCAATTGACTGTCTATTGGTCTGATAATAACTTTCCTGAAACTTTTCACAAATTTCTAAGTTTACATGATTCTAAGAACATGGGTTTGACAGGAAGGCCTGAGTCTGAATCCTATTACTTGAGAGAAAATTACCTAGAAATTATTCTTACCTGGTATTTAACTGCAATGCATGTCATGCTCTTGACCCATAGTAGACATTTGTTAAGCTATATTCTTTACTATTCCTTTTTTTATGGCTTACATAATGATGCTGTTGCCTTGATAAGTAATAAGAACTTGGCAATTCACTGGCCACTTAACAATACTGGCCACTTAGTAGGAAATATTTTTTTTTCCCCTTAAGAAATTATGTGAACAGCAACATAGATGTCAGTAAATTGGACTCTAAAAATTGAATAGGATAGCAACTCTAGATGGGAATTAAAAAAAAATAATAAAATGTGCATTTTAATAAGTGTCTATTGAACTTTTCAGTATTGTCAGCTGCTTTCTAGCTGAATATAATATTTCTGTATTCTTTCAGTCCTTCCTTTATTTTCTCTTTTAGTTGAGGCTTTGGTAGCTTTTCTGCTAACAGTAAAGATTTTAGCTGATTTATTGATACTTTAAGATAACTGGACTAACTAAATTGATGTTCAGAATTGTCTATTTAACCTAAGCAAATGCTAATTTAGAATGCCTTTTCCTTCTCTCTAGGTCCTACTTAATTCAAATTAAATTTTAACTTTTCAATAAGAAGACAGTATACTGTTAGCTAACTTCAAATCCCATTATTGTGTTTTGCCCAGTGTAGAAAGTGTTGTATATGATGGCTCTCAATCCTAGAGGTGGGGATTCAGGGTAACTCTTGGAATATCTGTGATTGGCAGGTAGCATGTTAAATGCAAAAGAAAATTGCTCTGCAAGTTAGAAAACTGAGTTCTGTTTTTGTTGAGTCATTGTTTATCTCTAGATTGTGATTTTTCATCAGTTGGGGAGGAGAGTAGGCTAAAAGATCTGTAAGATCTCTTGCAGTCAGATCTATTTAACACCTGCTTTAATTTATTAAGCTAAAGCCTCTCTTTCTCAGAAAGCTGCTCAGTTTATAAAAAAGTGTTATGAAAATCTTTATTTTGTGTGAAGGCACTTTGTTTCAATTTCAATTTTCATGGTTAATTCCAAACATAGAGATGTGGGGGAATACTTAATTGCATAACATAAGAATGTACCAAGTACATCATTTAGTTCATGTAATATGCATTCTAGAAGACTCCACAATAAAGGCAAATATGCAAACTCAGGTGATTTTCAATATTTTAACCAACCACATATTAATGAACATATGAAACAAACTGGCCAGATGATCTTTGCAAAATATGGCCTTTATCTGGCAGCGTTTCTTTTCCCTGAAAGTCCACAAAGAGTTAAATCAATTCCCACAAGGTAACTCAGTTTGTCATACTACCAGAAAGCCATTGCTTTAAACACAATACTGCATTCTGGGTAAACTTCTGAAATTATATTCTAAGTTCTTTCATAGTTTACTAGGTTTCTAAAATCAGTTTTGTAACTACTAATTAATAATTTTGTTTTGGCAACTGTATATATCAGATTTCTAAAGCAGAGAAGATTCCTTGTGTGATACATACTTCATTCACTAGTTAATGACTTGATTAATCCCGTGACGCCAAGACCATGAATTTCAGCTCAACAATGTTCATTTTTGTCTCCATCCATCCACTGCCTAGCTCCCACCCCTCACTTTGCAAGAAGATCCCTTTTTATTCAGTCATGAGAAAAATGGATAAAGGGGTAGTGATAAATTAAAACAAACATATTATCTGGGAAAAAATCTTTGCATATGTTAGACTCTAAGATTCTGAAAAAAAAAAAACAAACAAACAAACAAACAAACAACAACCAGCAATTAAAATTAGAGGGAGTTGAGGGAAATTGGAAGGGGAGGTGAACCATGAGAGACTATGGACTCTGAAAAACATCCTGAGGGGTTTTGAAGGGGTGGGGGGTGGGATGTTGGGGGAGCCAGGTAGTGGGTATTGGGGAGGGCACGTATTGCATGGAGCACTGGGTGTGGTGCAAAAACAATGAATACTGTTACGCTGAAAAGAAATTTAAAAAATAAAATAAAGAACTGGCAAAAAACAAAAACAAAAACAGACAAACAAACAAAAAAATTAGAGCTAATTACATACGGTTGGTTAAGTGTCCGAATCTTGATCTCAGCTCAGGTCTTGATTTCAGGGCTATGAGTTCAAGCCCCGCATTGGGTTCCATGCTGAACATGGAGCCTACTTTAAAAAAGATAATGGGGTATCTGGGTGTTGCAGTCAGCTGAGCCTCTGACTATTGGTCATGATCTCAGAGACCCGAGATAGAGCACTGCCTCAGGCTCTGTTCTCTGCAGGGAATCTTCTTGAGACTCTCTGTCCCTCTCCCTCTGCCCCTACCCCCCAAAATAAATAAATACATCTTTTTTAAAAATAGAGCCAATTAGTTTTCTTGTTTTAATAGTTAAATTAATATGTATTCATTCAATCTAAAAGTACACTCCTTTGAATAATTGCCTACATAGATTGAGATATGATGTTGACATACACACAAACATATATATAAATTATTGACAGTGATTATTTTTTCCTATCAATATGTACTTTATATTACTGATACATATTTATTGGCCAAGTATATTATCAACATATACCTACAGACACAGGAATTATTTGTTCCCAACAATAAGTGGGTACCCGATCTCACATATGATGCATTCATGTTCTATGATGCCAGCGTTTTCTATGTTACATGGAATCTTCCCTTTACAAATGCCCTGTTTCCATTCAATTTTTAGTCTAGATGTTTACTAAGAAATTTTCAAACTCTGTACTTATGGAAAGAGTGTTCCACTGTGGTATGAGTCCTAATTATTAAATAATAATGTTTAACACCTCCGTCTTGCATGTTTTTTTTTTTTAATGTTTGTTTTGCTTTGTTTTGTTTCTATCAGGGAGTAAGTATATCCTTCTCTTTTCCCAGTCTTCTCACATCCATGGTCTTATTCTCTGGTTAACATACCCCACAGAACCCTGACTTTGGTCAGCTTTCCTGTTTCTGTTCCTGTTCCATTTGGTCCCTCTCACACAACTTGACCATCTCTTGCAACTCATGTTCTTAAAACTCACACACACACACATACACACAAACACACATTTCTGAGAATCTGTTCTTACCCATAATGCTGCTCTTTAGCATTCTCTCTCTTTTTGACATTTCCTGGTAGTGGAGGCCTACATCACCTACAAATAAACAGCCAGTAACAGATCACAGTATCAACAAAATCATTGAAGAACAGTTATGAAAAGACCTAAAAAAGGAGGTTGGGGGTGGCACCTGGGTGGCTCAGTGGATTAAGCCTCTGCCTTTGACTCAGGTCATGATCTCAGGGTCCTGAAATCAAGCCCCACATCCGGCTCTCTGCTCAGTGGGGGAGCCTGTTTCCCCCTCTCTCTCTGCCTGCCTCTCTGCCTACTTGTGATCATTTTCTCTGTCAAATAAGTAAATCTTAAAAAAAAAAAAAAAAAAAGGATGTTGGGGGGGTAAGGAATGTTGAAGGAAAATTGGAACCAGAATGTTGGTTGATCAGGGCCTTTCAGCTCTCTAACTTACTTCCCAGTGAAAGAAAGCTGTTTTAATTCTCTCTCTGCTGGAATCTATACCTTAGTATGCACAGTGCTCAAATTTATATTAACTCAAATATTCAGTGGAAGGTTTAAGGTTGAAGGGAGGGCTTGGCTGTCTTTCCACTTTTTACTTAATTGCAATATCACTTAAGTTTGCCGTATTTAAACTGCACTGAATCAGGACAATAATAAAGTCTCCAGCTTCCCTCTTCAGCCTGTGCTTTAATGAGGTTCATTTTCTACCGGGACTCAGTCTCTGTTCTTTATATCCCTTTGTAATATGTGAAGTTTGTTAAAAGGAACCCTAGTTTGGAAATATTAAGGCAAGGTTTTTCAAAAACAGTGCCAACTTTTACAATCCAAGAAACCAGAACTGTATATAAGTCACATAAGCTGAATGACTTGCAATTCTGTGCCCACTTCTTCAAAACGTCAGCAGACCAAAAGAATATCCCTACAGTAGAACATTCATTTATACAATTATATCATTTAGTGTATGAAACTCACAAGGACATTCGTAGTATTTAATCACTTTAAAAATTATCATACCCATCCACTTAGACCCCTGGAGCTCATTGGAAATTCAGCAGCAGCCTAAGATTCTTACATATTCTTATCTTCTGCCACCAATTCATATTTTATGAAAGCCTTATTGTTTTAAAAACTGTTTTATTGGGGCACCTGGGTGGCTCAGTGGGTTAAGCCTCTGCCTTCTGCTCAAGTCATGATCTCAGGGTCCTGGAATCGAGCCCCACATTGGGCTCTCTGCTCAGTGAGGAGCCTGCTTCCCCCCCCACGCCCCGCCTACCTCTCTGCCTACTTGTGATCTCTTTCTGTCAAATAAATAAACAAAATCTTTTTTAAAAAACTGTCTTATTTTACACTCCCAATTACAATCAAATATCTGGATAAGAACAGAGAAATACCTTGACAGAAAGAAGTGAAGAAAACAGAAATTACATTTTATTTTTTTATTTTTATTTTTAAGAGATTTTATTTATTTATTTGAGACAGAGAGAGAGAGAGAGAGAGAGCAGCAGGGGGAATAGCAGGCGGAGGGAGACGCAGGCTCCCCCACTGAGCAGGGGAGCTTGATGTGGGGCTCCATCCTAGGACCCTGGGATCATGACCTGAGTCGAAGGCAGATGCTTAATCGACTGAGCCACCAGGCTCCCCCAGAAATGACATTTCAAATTGTGTTGTTGGAAAGCTGATGTGTGCTACAAGGGAAGGAGTTGGAAGGATAGACAAAATAGGTGAAGGAGATAAAGACATACAATTTTCACTTATAAAATAAATAAGACACAGAGATACAATGTACAGCGTAGGGAATATAGTCAGTAATGGTGTAAGTATGGTGACAATGGCAGTTAGGCTTACGGGGATCATTTTGAAATGGATATAATACCAAGTCACTATGTTAGACCCCTGAAACTAATATTATATGTCAATTATACTTAGGTAAAAAACACTGTTGTTTGAAAACAAAATAATCATATAAAATTTGTCAAGAGAGAAATGTAGAATTAAATATGTTTGAGAAATGGGTTTGTATATATGATGACAAAAGGAATAACTAGATATTTTAAAAACAGTTACTTGGATGAGTCTTCCACATTGTGGTAATAACTTGCTTTATGCCCCCATCGCCTTTCAACATAGATGGTTCCTTGCTTGATTCCACTAGATTATAGTAAGACATTGAAGTAGTCTTCTCTTTCAGTGATGGTAGAAGTTGGCAAAAGTAACTGATATTTATTTATATACTAAATCTCAGTTCACTAGCATCTGCTTCCTTGACACACTAAGTGAAAAATATTTGCTCCCAAGATTGTTTTCAAAAGGGAGACTTTCCCATCGTAAAGCCTAAGATCTTTTCTTCCCACCAAAGTGCATGTCGAGACCACTCTTATGTATTAGTGCACGTGCCAGGATCAAGATTGTTTCTGACTTCAGCAACTCCTCCAAGTAGCAGGTCTCCCTCACAAGTCAACATTCTCAACCATGCAGAGCATGTACTTGCCATCAATTGGAAAAGAACTCAAGTTGCCCCAAAGTACTATTTAAATAAAGGCACCCAAGATTAGCATTTCCTTCTAGAGAGCTAAGGGATTTCCAGAGTACTTTTGCCACATACGTCACATGATACAGATTTCGTATTTTCTTCCTGTGGTTACTGAGAGATTTTTATGTTCCAAAACCAATTTCCCCCATTGTAGTTTGCCATTGTCCAATAGAGATTTTGTTTCAACACACACACACGCACACACACACACACCCTCTTTATTCACTTTTTTTTTTTTTTATTTCTTTTCAGCGTAACAGAGTTCATAGTTTTACACCACACCCAGTGCTCCATGCAATG
>PISX010018460.1:0-40630 GCA_004024625.1 Mellivora capensis
ACCCTATGTACAGACTTGTGTATAAACAACTTTTGTATATACATATAGGATAGCTTTTTTGAACTTATACAGCTGTACATAAAAGTAGCTGATATTAGTTAAGCCTGTGTCAACAATTTGATTTTTTCCACTTGTACATTTGGGACCTTTTCTTTTGGTTGATTAAAGTTGCATATGCTAAGTGTGTGAATGAAGTGAATGATACTGTTGTGTTTCTTTCTGAATTCATTCCTTCTCATTTACAGCCGGCTGACCTATGAGGTTCAGTAGGTTCCCTAAGGGAAATGATCTGAAGTTTTAATTTTTCTTAAAATTCAGGATTAAACTCTTTATCTCATTTAGAAGGAAGTAGCACTGGCCATCTTTCTTGAGCCTTAAAGACCCCAGTGGGCCAGCTTAGGCTGGAATGACCCTATAGGAAACCTTGCAGTTAACACCAGATTATAATGTGTACGGTCTTCGATTAAAACCACCCAGTGAAAACAGTGTATTGGGTAATCATGTATATGGGAGCTTTTCCTAAACAAATACATGTTTACTCGGGCAAAAGTGAAGTCTGTCAGCATCCTCTTCTCCAGCTCATAAGCCCCCTATAAAAGAAAAATAGGACTGGAGAGCTCTCATTCAATCCATTAGTCTCTTTCATATGAAACTGCCCTCAAGACTATGTCAACAGACTCTGTTTTGTGTGTCATTCCTCAGCTTATAATTATTTTCATTATTCACCTTAACTGTATGCACAGCATTAGGAAACAGTATTCTACCAGAATACTTTAGTTATGGTCTTAAGCCCCCTTTCCTGACTGAAGGTTTTTCAGTCCTACTCTCCGAAGTGATAACTTCTATTTCTCAAACTCGAATCCATTTACCCTAGTTCTCAATACTTGTCCATGTAGGACCATCAACGCTACTCTGACTTCATGCCAGAGGGTCAAATAATGAGGTATTTCTCTGATTCACAGATGAAGGCCAAGGTGACTGATTACAAGGGTAAAAAATAGCCTGAGTCTTCAGTGTTAGGGGTGTTGCCTATGAGCCTGGAGCTGCCCACCATGACTTGTTACTTACAGGAACACAAGAAACTAGATTGCCTTTCAGCAAAACCTAGCTTTATGGACTGAGCATGAGGTCCGTCTTGTCCTGGTACTTCATCAGTCCTCCCATTCCCCAGGCCCTCATGGGATTTGCTCTTGGGATTCCTTAGCTTTAGAAATAAAGCCTTTGTTTAGAATTCTTACAAATGCTTTGTTTCCATAAGCAGAAGCTGGAAAGCAGTCTAAAGACAATAGAACACAGATGCCTGAATCCAGTTCCACCTTTCCTGTGTCTTCTTTGACTTCCTTCCCCCCCTTCATGTTGAACCAAGAGTTATAGGTGTTTGGTGGGAGAATTGGGCTCAAGTTGCCAATTTTCAGACTAGAAGCTGATAGGACCGAAATGAACAATGTAGGCACCAAGCAATGGGCAAAGCCATTTGCCAGTGGTTGGTGAGATAGAGCCAGAAGGAAGTAAGTGAATGCTGCAAACACTAGCACAGCAGAAGGTGGACTTTAAAATTATTTTGGTGCAGGGGAGGGAATGGAAGCAGAAGAGGAAGCTAATGCAGTCTTCAGGAGCTAAGAGCCTGATAAAAGGGTCAGGGCAGGAAGAAATGATGTCTCTGTTAACAGGAGGGGTCATATATGTAACAACTTTGGGAAGTCTAGCAGGCATGAGGTGTTTAGAAGCAATCAGGACTAGAAAGATGTACAACACAAAGGTCAAGAGAGTCATGGGAATAAAAGATACAGCAGAGGGAATACAGGCAGTTGTCCTGCATGGTGATAGCTACACATGTGAGCATATCATGTGGACTTGTTGGATCAGTGTTGTATACCTGAAACTAACGTAACACTGTGTCAACTACAATTAAATCAGGATGTGGAAGGCAGCCTCAAAATAAAGAAGGAATGCCACAAAGAGCCTCATGGAAGACCTACCTTTAAGGAGGGTGGGTCAGGTAGGAGCAAAGAAAATGCCTCCCAAAGGAAGCAGCTGAGCAGCGAGTACATGGTAAGTCAGGGTAACCAGTTAGAAGTGGGGAAAAAATAGGCTAGTACAGCCAGCCCTTCTTTCAGGAGACAGCTACTGAGTATCTTTAAGAGAGGTCCTACTAAGAAGAGCAGCAGGGTCACCGGCCCTTCTTTGTAAATGAGTAAGATGAGCACAAACAAAATCCAGAAATGAAGATAACTTACAGGAGTAAACTCTTCAATAATTCTATTCTTTACCAACAGCTGATTCAAGCATAGTCTTGTGCCAAATTTAGAACATAAGACACAAGGACAAACTGGGCAGTTTCTGGCAAATAGCTTCCCAAAACAGAATCAGTCCTCATTATTATCCTCTGGATGCTGGATGTAAAGCCTGGGACTGCAGCAGACATTCTGATAGTGAGGGGACCCAGCTGCTCAGCAAAGCCAACAAACTGCAGTGGACAGAGTTGACTGATGAAGAAATTTGGATCTTCAATGGCATCACAGCTACTGTGAGCCCATCTGAGCACTGTTACAACTTAGATGAGAGATCAAGTTTCCTTCCACTTCAGCTTGCTAGTGTTTGCTGTTAAACACAGTTAAAAGCATTCTAACTAATGGCACAGAACAGTGAGTCTGTTACGTTGTGCTACAAAAAAATCAGGAAAGGGGCACATGGCTGGCTCAGTGGACAGAACATGTAGCTCTCGATCTCAGGGTCATGAGGTAGAGGCCCACACTCGGTGCAGAGATTGCTTAAATAAATGAACTTTTTAAAAAAAATCACAAAAGAAATGGAATGTGTAACCATACAGGAAATTCGAGCCATGCTGTGACAGCCAAACCATTGTAATCTTGGGAGTCCACGAAGAGAAAGCCTTTACTAAAGGAATGCCCCTCCTTAGCAGCCCTACCCCTGACAGGATTCCTCTCCCAGAATTCTCAAGTCTAAGCCCAAAAGGGAAAGAAAGGAAAATGGTAGGGTAATGCTCTCCTCAAGCATCAGGGGTCACTGATAGGCGGAGAGGAGGATGCTGAATGATGGAAGCAAGGCCCGTTCAAAGCACATCCTGAGGTCTTTGATGAACTAGATTTCAGCAACCTCTTCTACCCAAATCCTGGCAATGCTAAATCCTTGCTCAATGACATGAATTTGAACATGAGGATTTCCCTGAAACCCAGTATTTGCTCTGGCTGGAGAGCAAACCTTGCTGGAAATCCCACAGTTCAGAAAGCCAGTGTTTCTCTAGAGCTGGGGGTAGGTCCAGATTTTGGTCTGATGCGTGTCATGAATGCAACAGTGATAGCAAAGTTTATGTCCTGCAAAGTGACCGGGACGCCAGGCGTATCTCCTGGATCTGGAGACAATGATAAGCCCAGAAAGATGATCAGAGCAACAACTGTTACTAAGGTAGCATGAATAACAAGTTCTGGAAGAGGCTGAGTCTGATGTGGATAATCCCACATCCCCATCCCTCACAACCTGCTAGAAGCTCTAGCTCACTTCATCTAAAAATCAAACTGTCTTCCTGCAAATCTGTTTCCATTCCTGATTTTCTCAGGGACATCCCTGTAATCCATACTGAAACAATCTTTGACTTCTTTTTCACCAAAGAGGAAGTCAGTCAATTACCAAGTTTAGACTTCTGTGTACCTACCTACATAACCACACCCTCCCTCTGCCATTATTACCACCAACCCAGTCTACCACACAAAGATTTTTGCCTATGAATTTCCTAGTACCAGGATGATCCCTTTAGATCCCTGTATTCCCAGCCCAAAACCTCTCATTATGTCCTCGGTACCCTCTCAAGCAGTCCTGACCCCACCTTCCCTTGTAACATTCCACCTCCATACATACACATATGCACAAACCTGCTGCGCTCAGGTAAAGGACAGTGACCAGTGGTAACAGCCAACATTCACTAAGTACTTCTATGCCAGATACTACACTAAGTATTTTACAACTACCATCTCCCTTACTAGTAACAGTCTACACTCTAGATCTAAAGTAAGAGCTATCACCATCTCCGTGTTACATAAGGAAATGGGACAGTTACAAAGGTGGTGTAATTTATGCAGAGTTTCACAGCTAATCAGAAGTGGCCATGCAATTCAAACTCTTGATGCATCTGGTTAGAGTACTCTACTCAACTGTCACATGACACTATATCCCAAATTGACCAGACTTGCAGGGAAGTATCAGTTAACTTACATCATGTCCTTCCTCTTTCCAGTATCACCTGCGAAAGACCACTTGAAAAGAGTGAAGGCCACATCCAGTTGGAAGGGTTTCCCATGACTAAACATCAAATAAGATGTTGTAGTCACATTCTGATCCATTCCACACTTAAGACCAAGCTCCCAAGCACTCCTTCTGCAGGTGCCTCCCAGTACATACCCGTCCTCATTCAGTCCAACCCAAAACAAATTCTGACGACACATGAACTGCACATAGCTGGCTTGGCCTACCAGGTCCTTTATGCAGTTAATTTACAAGGTGACATCAAGTTAAGACAAGTAAAGTTCCAGCTTGGATGCCTTCATCTCCCTCCCCTAAATCCTGATCCACTGGCTGCCAAAGCTCAAAAGGGTTTGGGGTAGGGTGCTTGGTTATGGGAACAGCTGCTATGGTTGGCCCAGCAGATGGGCAGAGGGGAAGGTTTCACTTCTTCACAATCTGAATGACATCCTCGTCCTCCAACGTATGATCTTTACCCACTTTTTGAGGATTGTGTTTCACAGAGAGACCCCAGACCAGAGCGCTGTATGGAAGGGGGAAAAAAAAGTCAGTGTAAATAATCACCTAGCTTCTACCCTAGCTACCGGGATGCCACCTTTCTGCTTAGATTTAGCATTCTACCTCTTAAGAACCACAGGCTTGCAACATCCCCTCATTCCAGTCAATGACTACATTCAAAGCCCATAGGCATTAGCTTCCCCAGCAGTATGGCACAATGGAGCCTTCACATACAAAGTGGCAAAGACTTCTGGAAGTTGTGTGGTTCCTCTTGTTCCAGAGTCAATTTAGGAGAGTCAAAGAGAAAAAACACAAATGAGAAATGTAACAAGACTAGCTTAAAATTAAAAGAAGAAAGCATGGATTATAGAAAAATACTCTGAAATAATTCAGATTAGAAATTCTTAAGGTGTCAGTTATAGATTGCTACAGAACACCAATTTTTATTGGGTCTATTTAAGCCATCAGTGGGTACTAAGAAATATAGGACCTCCTTCCTTAGCCTTGCTAGGAAGATTCTCTCTCCCTTCCAAGACACCATAACTGGTATGTTCTCCAGATTTTTTTTTTTGAATTTATGAAAGTAATTTTTTTTAAAGATTTTATTTATTTATTTGAGAAGAATAAAGATAGAAAGTAAATGAGAACACAGGAGCAGGGGAGGAAGAAGCAGACTGAGCCAGCAAATTTTTCGGACATTGAGACCTGCCTCACAAAGGCTAAGAACTATGTACCAAGGGATGGGCCACACCATTTGTTGCCTTTGCAACAAAACATCTTTAAAAACCTATTTTTTTTTTAAGATTTTATTTATTTATTTGAGAGAGAGGCAGTGAGAGAGCATGAGCGAGGAGAAGGTCAGAGGGAGAAGCAGACTCCCCATGGAGCTGGGAGCCCGATGCGGGACTCGATCCCGGGTCTCCGGGATCATGACCTGAGCCGAAGGCAGTCGTCCAACCAACTGAGCCACCCAGGCGTCCCTAAAAACCTATTTTTTAAATAGGTTTTTAACCCATGCTCTGGGGCATCTGGGTGGCACAGTTGGTTAAGTGTCTGACTCTTGATTTTAGCTCAGGTCATGATCTCAGGGATGGGGGATAGAGCCCTACATATAGGACTCCATGCCCCTCCACACCCACGCATGTGCTCTCTCTCCCAATCTCTAAAATAAATAAATCTAAAAAATAGTAATAATAACCTGTGTTCCAAAAAGAAATCATTGGATAAAATTTTACTTTGCAAAAAACAAAAACAAAAAATAGGTAACAGGAACAAATACAAAAGCATTTATAAGACATAAAATTTTCAATGCACTAATAAGGTAAATGCAAGGTAACTTAGGAAACTAGTTGTTTTTTAAAAAGATTTTATTTATTTATTTGACAGAGCGAGAGAGCACAAGCAGGGATAGCAGTAAAAGAAGAGGGAGAAGCAGGCTCCCAGGGAGCCCGATCTAGGGCTGGATGCCAGGACCCTGGGATCATGACCTGAGCCGAAGGCAGAGGCTTTAACCCACTGAGCCACCCAGGTGCCCCAGCTTTGAAATGTCTTTTCTTCAAAATACTTTTCTCCCTTCTCATTTAATTCCTTCATTAACTTACAGTTCTAGAGGCTTAGAAAAGTGTTCTGCCACCATGGAAGGCAAGACATATAGAAATCTATGAAGTTTGAAAAAGGAAACTAATCTAACTTCACAAGACTCTCCTTGGCTGATTCAAGTATATGCCATAATGTAAAGATCTAAGGTTAGTGGGAATTAGCACCTGCACATGGAATACAGTTGTTTTGGATAAAAGGAATGCAAGACAAAGGTCTTCACTCTTTCTGAGGATCAGAAACAAGTATTTTTTTCAAGTTTTTATCTTAATTCCAGTTAACAGTGTTATATTAGTTTCAGGGGTACAATACAGTGATTCAACATGTATCACCCGGGGTTCATATTAAGTGTGATCTCCATCACCCCTTTCACCCACTCCCCCAACCATCTCCCCTAAGGTAACCATCAGTTTGTTCTCTATAGTTAAGAGTCTCTTTCTTATTTCCTCTTTTTATCCCCCATTTGCTCATTTGTTTCTTAAATTCCACATATGAGTGAAATCATATGGTATTTGTCTTTCTCTGAATGATTTCACTCAGCATTATACTCTCTAGCTCCCTCCATGTCGTTGCAAATAACAAGATTTCATTCTTTTTTATGGCTGAATAATATCCTATTGTGTGTACGTACACCACATCTTTCTATCCATTCACCGACCAATAGACAAAAATTGTTCTACAATGGTTATGTGAGCTAATAATGTCAGAAGAGTGGTTAAGGGATATAAGGAAACTCTTTGTACTATTTTTTCAACTTTTCTGTAAGTCTAAAATTAGCTCAGGGGTGCCTGGGTGGCTCAGCTGGTTGAGCATCCAACTCTTGGTTTAGGCTCGAGTCACGGTCTCAGGGTCATGGGATCAAGCCAAGCTCCGTACTCTGTAAGGAGTCTATTTGAGATTCTCTCTCTCTCTGCCCTGTCCCTACACATGTGTACATGCACACTCTCTCACAGATAAACCTTTAGAAAAATAAATTAAGGTAAATAAAATTAGCTCAATGAGCTCAAACTAAGGTATCAGAAAAAAAATTTTTTTTTCCCTAGCCTGTATCAGCAATGAAAGTATATGAAGGAGATTTAGGGGCATTAAAGCATGCTTAAGGTTTAGAAGGGGTCTCAGTACCCACTGGAGGCCAGTAAGATGCTGGCAAGAAGAATTAACATTTGTTCATTCTTGTCAGCCCACCTGACCTGACAAGGCTTCTAGAGCACTTCCTGCTCCAACCTGGCATGGTTTTAGGAAGACACTGCAGAGTTCTACCCAAGCAAGCATTTTAGCAGCTCCTCTGAAGCCATTTTCTTTAATGGTACCCCAAGAATTGCTAGTTATTGGAATCAGGAGCTCATAGGGAAAAGAAGGCACTACATGCCCATGATACTTACTATTTAAATTCTTTGATAAGGTTTTTGTGAATCTTCATGCAAAAATCTTCCACTGTAGTCCTAGAGTAAGGCAGCACCACTGGAGATGTATAATCTGGCAACTGGCCTTTGGGTTTGGTGTAACTAGAACAGAGAGGAAGCAGAGGTTGCCTACTTCTTAGAATGTTCCATGTATTAAACGCAAATCAACCCTCCATCACCCCTGAAAAGACAAGACACAGATAACCTCCAATTAAGGAAGAAAGTGTCCTCAATATGGCCTAGCAGATAACAGAAATTTACTTATTTATATCTCCGAAAAGAGACAAATTATGTCAATGAGCTCCAGACTTTTAGGATAGTCTGGTTTAATTCCTACAGCAATATGACCCTTTCTACTAAGACTTACATCCTCACTAGTTTCAGATAGTCCCAGATCTTTTCCAATAGGTCATCAAAATTCCAGCGATGATGGGCAGAAATGGGTACACAGTGAGGCACCTTATAGATGATATCCAATTCCTCAATGGAAATCTGATCTATCTTATTCAACACGTAGATACAAGGTATATAAACTCTACAGAAGTAAAAGAAAAACAGGACATTAGTCTGGAGCTGTTGACAAGACTCTCTGTGATTATCAGCATCCCCTGACCCAGGACCCCAAATCATAGACTTGAAAAACGTTAAGAGTCAGATCAACCCCTCAACCCCACTCCCCAAAAGGCTTCCTATCAAAGTAAGGTAGAATATCCAAAAAGTGAACTATGAGTTGAGAAGTAACAAAACTCAGGACCAACTCTGAGCCATGCACCTAATTGAGAGGTATCATGAGGAACACAAGCTTTGAAATCACAGACTCAATCTACTCCCAGCTCTGTCACTTCCTAGATCTAAATCCCTTGGGCAAGTCTGAGAGTCAATTTCCCACAAAGTTGTTTTATATAAGTGTAAATATATTTTAACAACATATTTCATGAAAAAAAAATTTTTTTTTTTAATTTTATTTATTTATTTGTCAGAGACAGAGGGAGAGAGAGCGAGCGAGCACAGGCAGACAGAGTGGCAGGCAGAGGTAGAGGGAGAAGCAGGCTCCCGCCGAGCAAGGAGCCCGATGTGGGATTCGATCCCAGGACGTCGGGATCATGACCTGAGCCAAAGGCAGCCGCCCAACCAACTGAGCCATCCAGGCGTCCCTATTTCATGAAAATTTTTAAAATAAAAAACATCACAACTAACAATGTCACAATCCTAATGTCCATATCAATACAGCAGCTAAGGATACTAATAATTTATAGCAAGCCACAACTTTTCAGGCTTCAATTGCCTCCACTTATACAATGCCTAACACAAAGAACTGCCTTTGTTTTCAAATGAGAATCAAATAAATCTATTGAATAAAAAAGAACAAATGAATAGGAAAGCAACTGAAGAATATTATGCTCAAATAAAAATAAAATACTAATAGTAATTTTTCATGGAATAGGGCTTCAGCTACATACTTTTAGGTTACCTTTAGAAAGAACAGATACAGCCCAGCAAGCTCTGAGTTCTATACAATAGCCTATATGATTTCTCAGATGGATTAATTCTGAGAGAGCAGATTGAGAACTACTCTATTCCACCATCATATAACACAGCTTAGGGAATGGCCTACTTCACAGCAAGTAACAGAAATGGAGAATTTGACCATCATAATCAAATTTCAGACCAAAGAAGAATGTTAGAAATCAAAACCAACCCTTCGATTTACAGCTAACAAAACCAAGGCCAACTATTATTTGAGATAGTAGCACAGCCAGTTAGAATCAATGTCTCCCAAATTAATAATCCAATACTGTTTCCACTACAAGACTTCAAATTCAAACCTGGGCACCAGACTGTACACTTAGTCATACCTGTTTCCTTCCACCACATCGATGAGGTCATCCGCTGTGGCATCACTACGCAGCGTCACATCAGCATTGTGAATTTTGTATTCGGCCAGAATGCTCTTCACGGTTTCAGCATCCAGCTCACTCTGCGGGCACTGCATGTGCACAGAAGACAGTAACTGGTCACAGAGCAAAAAAAATCTCCCAAAAGTATCATCATACCTGGATAATCCTAAAGTACAAATTCATTTCTAAAATCTGTTATTCTGGATGAGAGTAACTGGCTTTCATCAAGAAATACCTGAAAACTAATAATCTTTCCAAACTCAAGTGAAGGTGCTATGGACTGAATTTCTCTCACCCAAATTCATATGTTGAACTCCTAACCCCAGTTATCTCAGAATGTAACTGTTAGGATTAAAGATAGCATCTTGGGGCGCCTGGGTGGCTCAGTGGGTTAAAGCCTCTGCCTTCGGCTCAGGTCATGATCCCAGGGTCCTGGGATCGAGCCCCACATTGGGCTCTCTGCTCAGCAGGGAGCCTGCTTCCTCCTCTCTCTCTCTGCCTGCTTCTCCGCCTACTTGTGATCTCTGTCTGTCAAATAAGCAAATAAAATCTTAGAAAAAAAAAAAAGATAGCATCTTGAAAAAAGCAACTAAGTTAAAGTGAGGTCATACGGATGAACCCTAATTCAAGTGACTGACATCCTTAGAAGAAAAGGAGATTAGGATACAGACACATAGAGGAAGACCATGTGAAGACACAGGGAGAAGATAACCATCTACAAACCAAGTAGAGGCCTCAGAAGAAACCAACTCTGCTCATACCTTGATCTCAGATACCTAGTGCCTCCAGAATTAAGACATATTAAATTTCTGTTGTTTAAGCCACCCGATCTATGATACTTTATTATGGTAGCCTTAGCAAACAAATAAAGAATACTAAATGTTTATACACACACACACACACACACACACACACACACACACGGAAGAATACTAAATGGTCAAATTCAAACATTATAACAGGATAATGAGAAAGAAAGATCTTCTGAGCAGGACAACTTAACTCTGTGCTAGTCATATCACCTGGACCTCTGAATGTTAAATGTTCTCTCCTCCAATCTAAAACAATTTTTTACTTGATTTCCAAGATTCCAAACTCTCCTGGTTTTCCTCCTCCTTTGTCTAAAAAAATCTTATTTGCTGATTCTTCCCAACTCTCAACCTACAATCACTGGAGGGGGACCATAAGACTCAATCTTTGAACCTCTTTTTCTGTTTATACTCATTTCCTACTTATCTCAGATGAGTTCATGGCTCTAGAGTTGCTATTCACCAAATTTATACCTCCAGCCTACATAACTCCTCATATGCCTGTCTGATCGTAATACTTGGGTGTCTAGCATCTCAAACTGAATATCCTTATCTTCCCCGCCCCTCCCATCTTATCCTATTCAAAATCTTACCATTTTAGTAATTGTAAGTCCTATCAGCTACTTTCAAAATCTTTTGATAATCAACTACTTTTCATCTCTCCCACTATTACAACACTGGTCTGAGAAATATCACTTCTCGCTTGGCTTATTGCAATAAACTCTTAAATAACTTCTTGGCTTCTGTTCTTCTGTTCTTAACCCAATCCAATCTATTCTCAACAAACAGCTAGACTGATTCCACCAAAGCCTAAATCAAATCATGTTCACTCCACTGACAGGAACCCAACCAAGAGTTAACCATCTCCTACAAAGTAAAAGCACATATGTTCTGACTTCATCTCCTACCACTGTCCTACTTGCTCACTCTGCTGTTCCTCAAACATCCAAAGGCATGCTTTACCTCAGGGCTTTGCACTTGGATATTCCCTCTATATGGAATGCTCTTTCCCAAGATACACTTTCTGTTCACACCTTCATGTCACCTTAGTGAAGACTTCTCTAGTCAATTTTCCCACCAACACTCTCCATCCCTTTTCCTAGTTTCTTTTTGTCCTTAGATTTAACATCATCTAATATACTGTATTAACTCATTAATTTTGTTCACTACTTTTCCACATAGAATGTAAGGAAAGAGATTTTTGCCTATTTTGTTCTCTCTTCCAACCTACCCCTCTGTCCAAGAAGAGCCTAAAACAATGCTTGGCTCATGGTGGGCACCCTATAAACCTGCACTGAATGAATGAAAACACATTAGCAGCCACCTACTTCATGTAAGCATTAAAACTGGTCTATAAAGAAAAAAAAATTAAAAATAAAAATAAAACTGGTCTATATTCCCATATCACACCAAATAAATAACCCAAAAGAAGAAATGAAGTCTGAGATTGATTCTTGTCCTACTCTGAAAGTTAGAAGGTCATTGTGTTACCTCTGTTAGGGCTGGCAGAAGCCAGGTAATTTCCAAAGGTCAATATTCCTGTGCCTCAATCCACTTTTGACCCCAGTCCCTTCAGCAGCCTGCCCCATATCATCTCCACTTACAGTGGCTGTGAGATTAATGCCTCCTTTATCCTTCTTCTTAAAGCCAATGTTGGGGGGTTTGCTGTTCAAGCGAATGCCAAAACCTTCCAGCTCATTTTCAATTATCTTTTTATGTCCCAAGGGTTTCAGGACATCCAGAACAATCAGGATCAAGTTACATGTTCGGGCCACTGAAGAATGGAAAAAATAATTTATATCCAAGCAAAGCTCACTGAAAACCTAACTAAACCAAATACTCAAAAGCTGGTTAGGGTGGGGGGCGGTGGAATTCCATTAAGACAAAGGATTTTTTTTTATATAAATACACAGACATACATGAAGTTCTTAAGGTTACAAAGTCTATGCCAGAAATCAATTTGCAATGTGTGCCTCATTTTTCCACTGGTATATCTAGAGGATGTATTAACTTCTAGATATACTAGCTGAAAAACAAGTCAGAATTAAGGTAAGAACCGAGCACTAACCTAAATCCCTGAAAAAGTTTAGAAAGATTTAAAACAGATTCTAAAAACATAAGACTGTATGCTTGGCAAATTCTTAGTCAACTTTATTATCAGCGTAATTATCTATACACACACACACATATATCATATACATATTACATATATATTATCAGTGTAATTTACAAAAAAACAAATTTGGTCCATGTTAAGCATATGGTTTAATGACAAATGTATACACCTATATAACCACCAGAGGGAAGTAGGAGAACATTTCCATCACCTCTGAAATCAACCTTCCCCTTGATTCCCAATCACTGATTTGCAGTCACCACAGGTTTACATTTTAAAAAATTTCATATAAATGGAATTATACAAAATATAGTCTTGTGTGCCTGGCTCTTTTAATTTAGCATAATGTTTCTGATATTCATCCATGAGTAACTCCTAATACATAATTCTATAAATAGCTAAATGAATAATTTAATATAAGGATAGAATAAAAATACTTTCAAACATGAAAAGACAAAAATTTTACCTATCATTTAACCTTTTCCTGGAAGTTTACTAAAGATTGTGCTTCAGGAAAACATGAAAAAGACCCCAAAAAAGACACTGACTCCAGGAAATGGAGAGCCCACACAAAGACATAGAAGCAAGCCTCAGATTGATAGCCATGCAAAAAATCTATAGCTGCACTGTCCAATACCGACTCCCTAGCCACCTGGGGCTACTTAAACTAATTAAAATGAAATAAAATTTGAAATTCAGTTTCTTAATCACACTAGTCTCATTTAAAGCACTCACATGCCTAGGGGCTACCACTGTGGAGAGCACAGATTCAGACCATTTCCTCTACTGGGCAGTGCTGCAGAAGACAGGGTATACAAGGGTACTGTTAGGGTTGTGGGGAAAGAATGGACTCAGTAAGACTGATCTGGAGCTATATTTAACTATCTAGGAAAATACTGACTAATAGGCATTTGATCTGTTAGAACATTTGAAAAATATTACCAAACACAGAAAAGTAAACAAAAAAAGAAACAATCATTGATTCCATGAAAATTTCAAAAACAGACTTCAAGAGAAAAGTAGTAGCACTGAACAAAAGTTACATATTCATTAGATGATAATGTAAACTATGCTGGTAAGTTAACTAAAAACTGTGATATAATTTCTTTGAAAAGAGGGGGCAGCACCTAGCTGGCTCAGTCAGTGGAGCATGTGACTCTTGATCTAGGGGTTGCTAAGTCTGAGCCTCATGTTGGGTGCAAAGATTACTTAAAATTAAAATTGGAAAAAAAAAAAAAAATGGGGGGGACCTGGGTGTCAAGCGACTGCCTTTGGCTCAGGTCATGGTCCCAGGATCCTGGGATAGAGCCCCACATTGCATTGGACACCATGCTTGGCAGGGAGCCTGCTTCTCCTTCTGCCCCTCCCCCTGCTTGTGCTCTCTCAATAATTAAATAAAATCTTCAAAAAAGAAATGAGAAAAAAGGTATAAAGAGAGCTAATTCTCCACCATAACATGAAACCAATAAATGACATCTAAAATTAATTAATCATGAAATAGCAATATAAGCATAATATATGAAAATATGAAGGTGAGTAACAGAAGGAACAGTTGAAGAGTTGATAACAGTTGCCAATGGGGAATGACTGTGGAGGTGAGGAAAAGTGGAAAAGCAGATTGTTGCAATTTATGATGACCCTTTTACAATATTTTACTTCAAGTAAAAGAAGAAAAGAAGGAAAGGCATGAGTGGGAGTCAGGAAACCCAAGTTCTAGTTCTGAATCGGCCACAAGTAGGGCAACAATGGACTAAAGCACTTCACTTCTCCCATCCTTAGTGTTTCTCCTCAAATGGAGATGTGGACTTACTTTCTGAAGTCTCTTCAAGTTCTGACAGCCTACTCCAGTAAGAAGTCAGGTAAAACTATGCCCTTCATTGTGGTAAACTCTCTGAAGTCCAAGAATCCCCAACTAAAGGAACAGTACCCAATAAAGGGATGATATCCCAGGATGGTGGCTCTGGACCACTCACCTGCAATGACTTGACGGCCTCTACCTTTCCCATCCTTGGCACCCTCAATGATACCCGGAAGATCCAGGAGCTGCAAGATTAAGGACAGGGTAAAGAAGAGAAGGGAAAAAGAAGTCATAAATCTGAACAAACAGAATGATTTCAAGTATCCAAAGTATAAAAGATCCAAATCCAACCTTCTTTATGAGTGTACATTATTTTTACTATGAACTTAAGTGTCAGGTTTTTATATACTTTTTATTAAGTTTTTTTATATATTTTACCTAGTTTAAAATGCCTAACAAGGGGCGCCTGGGTGGCTCAGGTCATGATCCCAGGGTCCTCGGATTGAGTCCCACATCGGGCTCTCTGCTCAGCAGGAAGCCTGCTTCCTCCTTCTCTCTCTGCCTGCCTCTCTGCCTACTTGTGATCTCTGTCTGTCAAATAAATAAATAAAATCTTTAAAATAAAATAAAATGCCTAACAACCCTGATAAGGATATTAGCTGAGATTCACAGAGGTTAAAAGATTTGCCCAAAAATCACAATCTAATAAATCAAGTTAAGATTATAACTCACATTCTGAGGGCCAAGCCCATTATTCTACATTATTATCTTCTAGGGGCACCTGGGTGGCTGAGTTAGTTAAGTGTCCAATTCTAGATTTGGCTCTAGATTTGGCTAGATTTTGGCTCACAACCTCAGGGTTGTGAGATCCAGCCCCATGTTGGGCTCCATGCTGGGCGTGGAGCCTACTTAAGACTGTCTCTCTCCCTCTGCTCCCCACCACCTCTCTAAAATAAATAAATAAGGTGCCTCGTTAGCGCAGTAGGTAGCGCGTCAGTCTCATAAAATAAATAAAGTATATATATATTTTATATTTTTATATATCTATATAAAATATATTTTTATATTTATATATTTTATATATATATATACATATATATATACACACACACACTACTTTTCAGAAGGCGGAGGCTCCACACCAATTCCTTACTGTGGATAATAGTTAAATCTTGATATTCACGTGATACATACTGAGAGCTTTGCAAATCCTCCAATTTACAAAAATTTCTGCAGTCATTCTTTTTTTATTGTTGTTCTTCAATTTGTTAATTTTTTAATTTTTTTGTTAACATATGATGTATTATTAGCCCCAGGGGTCTGCAGTTATTCTTAACCAGGCGAGCACATAATAATCACCTGTAAAACCATTAAAAATGCAGATATCCAAGCCCCATCCTTACAAATTCTAATTTAGAAGGGCAATGTAGGGTTCAGATATTGATCTGTACTTCAAAAGGTTCCACAGGTGACTCTGATGTGTCCCCAGTTGAAAGTCACTGTTTAATTGCCCCAAAAATGCAGTAAAGGTAAAACTTCACAGAAGTCATAGTGTATGTACATAACAATAAGAACATAAAAGCCAACTTCACAGCACATAAATCAAATGCACATCTCAGCAAAATTACAAACTATTATTTATAAACCCTTAAAGAGTCCACTGAAGACAGTTAAGAGCATATATAAAATCTGAAAATATCAAGGGTCATCTATATGGCCAATATTGAATTATCCACATAAATGGACCAGAAACAGAGTGGCAGCTTATCAAAACATTTAAAACTAGCCTTTGCTACAAGCCTGACATTATAAAAATATACTTCACATTAAATAAACCACATGGGGGTGCCTGGCTAGCTCAGTTTGAAAAGCATTAAGGCTCTTGATCTCTGAGTCTTAATAAGCCCCACGATGGGTGTAGAGATAACTTACAATGAATAAATTTTTAAAATATCTAAATAAACCAAAATGAAAAAGAATTCAGGAGGCTCTTAGTTTAACTTTTCCTTCCTACTCAAAGCTCCTCCCTATTCTTCATTAAATAATGTTACACCTCTAAGACTAATACAACACACCAAACTGAACTACCCTTTTATAATTTATGTTTACTAAATCAGCCCTGACTTGGAAACTCTAATTATACCGATTTACAAGGTTACATGGGAAGTAATGAGCACACCAGTTCTTGATTTCTAAACACCATTTTCCAATAAAAGAAACTAGAGCTCCTTCAGAAGTGGTTGATTTCTGTCCTGGAGCAGGGAAAAATCAAAGTCATGCCAAAAAATAAAGTACTCACAAAAAGATGGGGGCTTATGGAAAGTACACAGGACCCAACCTGAAGGAGTCCCTAATTGTCAAAACTGGAACAAAATGAGTAACAAATAATGGTAGCACTTGATTATAACCCATAAAATAAAATATCCACAAGTCCACACTGATACATATTATTGAAAAATAAATGAGAAAAGAAACAGCTCTTCCAAATAGAATTCTAATTAATAACATGTAGTAAGAAAGAAAAATAAAGAATCAGCGTTAGGCAAGAAGCAGAGTAATAACTGCTACAGAAAGGATCCAGATGGATGCTAAAAGAGTGGGCAAGTTTGAGAGAGAGGATTTGTATCTTCTCAAAGTACCTCTCCCAAGATGTTTACCTACAAAAAGAAAAATAATTTTTTTTTTAAAGATTTTATTTGACAGAGAGAGAGACAGAGAGTACACACAGGCAGAGCGGTGGCAGAGGGAGAGGGAGAAACAGACTCACCATTGAGCAGGGAGCAAGATATGGGGCTCAATCCCAGGACCCTGGGATCATAACCCAAGCCGAAGGCAGCCGCTTTAACTGACTGAGCCACTCAGGCACCCCAGAAAGATAATATATTTTTTTTAATTTATTTATTTGTCGGAGAGAGAGGGAGAGCGAGCGAGCGAGCACAGGCAGAGAGAGTGGCAGGCAAAGGCAGAGGGAGAAGCAGGCTCCCTGCCGAGCAAGGAGCCCGATGTGGGACTCCATCCCAGGACGCTGGGATCATGACCTGAGCCGAAGGCAGCCGCTCAACCAACTGAGCCACCCAGGCGTCCCAGATAATATATATTTTTTAAAGATTTTATTTATTTATTTGACAGAGATCACAAGTAGGCAGAGGCACAGGCAGAGAGAGAGAGGAGGAAGCAGGCTCCCCGCCGAGAAGAGAGCTGGATGCAGGGCTCAATCCCAGGACCCTGGGATCATGACCTGAGCCAAAGGCAGAGGCCTCAACCCACTGAGACACCCAGGTGCCCCAAAAGATAACAACTTTTTTAAAAAAGAAAGATAATAGATTTACAGTAGAGAAATCCTGCAAATACCACCAAGTGATGGATGTTAACATCACCAATTAAGACATATATCATCATGAATCCTCTAAGATGCATTGAGGACACACCATCATTTCATTGTATTCTTGACAAAATACGTAATAACTCAATCTAATTGTGAGAAAACATCTGATAAACCCAAACTAAGGGACATTCTACAAAACAACTAATCAATACTCTTTAAGTGTCAAGGTCTTAAAGGATAGGACTGAGTAACTATCACACATGGCAGGAGAATAAGGAAGAATAAACACAACACAGGATGATCCCAGATAAAATCTTAGAAAAAGACATTGGTGGCAAAATTGGTAAAAATTTGAATAAGGTCTGTAGTTTAGTGACTATTCCATCAATGTTAATGTATTCCTGCTAATTCTCCTGATTATGTAGGATGTTCACATAAGCGGCAGCAACATGAATGATACAATAGAACCTCAAAATAATGATGTTGAATGAAAGAAGCCACCTAAAACAGAGTACATTTATATTTACACATGGTCTTATTTATGTAAAACTCAACATGTAAACTAATCTGTAGTGATAAAATGTAGATAAGTAATTGCTCGGAGATAAAGGGAATCAGGAGGGAAGCGGCATACAGAAACTTTTGGGGATGGTGTGTTTATGATCTTGATTGTGGTGATGTTTTCACTAGTATATATCTATGTCAAAACTTAGCAAACTGTATGCTTTATCTGTAGTTTATTGTATGTGAATTATACCTCAATAAAGATGTTTGAACATCATCAGTTGTTCCTAGAAATTAAGTCTAGAGTCTACTTCAACTCTCCCAAAGATTCTACCATCTATTTCTAACACTAAGTAAATTCCAGTCTACTAAAAAATATATATATATTACTTCCGCTTAAAAACATACATATATACACACATATATTATATCAGCGAATGGCTTTAAAAGTGTATACTGAGCCTTAGCTAATGTTCTCAAAAACACAAAAAAGAAAGTCCATCTGGATAATCTAAAACTCTGAAACCTAGGATACGGCTATAAAAGGCCATCTGAAAGAGAGAATATTACACTAAGAGGAAAGAGCACAGGCTTTCTATCGTAACTGAAAACAGGGAAATTCATTGAAGCCCCTACAAAAGTAAAAATACAACTTAATTTAACTTTTCTTTTTTTCTTTTTTTTTTTAAGATTTTATTTATTTATTTGTCAGAAAGAGAGAGACTGAGCACAGGCAGACAGAGTGGCAGGCAGAGACAGAGAGAGAAGCAGGCTCCCTGCCGAGCAAGGAGCCCAATGTGGGACTTGATCCATGTGGGACTCGATCCCAGGACGCTAGGATCATGACCTGAGCGGAAGGCAGCCGCTTAACCAACTAAGCCACCCAGGCATCCCTTAATTTAACTTTTCTTGACAGAAATTATTTTTAAAGTTACATCAAACTTTTTTTTTAAGGTTTTATTTATTTGACAGAGAGAGAAGATAAGCAGGTGGAGTGGGAAAGGGAGCAACAGGCTTCCCACTGAGAAAGGAGCCTGATCTGGGCTGAGCCAAAGGCAGATACTTAATGACGGAGCAACCCAGGCACCCTACATCAAACTATTTAAACATGGCAACTAAATTTCAGACAATATCAGGATGCTATGGCTGTAGACATGGCAACCAAATTTCATTCAAAAAATAACCCACGCTTTACATATCTGAATTTCATATTACAACCAAGAGACAAGAGCAATTTTTTTTTAATCATGAAACTAGGATTTTAAGAATTCAATATTAAACTAACTCAAACTCAAATGCCTTTAGAGGTTAAAGCAGCTAAACGTACAAGTCAATTATTTATATAGGACAACAGGAGTCCTAGGGACCCTAGGAAGGTGAAAATAAGCCCCATAATTTTTAAAACTGAACATCCATTCTGCAGGCTAATATCTGCCTGTGTGATAACATCAGTTTGCTTTATAACATCCCCAGTAAGTGGTGGTTCAGTCACTACCTAAAACACCTCCACACACAGTAATTTATTACCTCAAGAGGTACCATTCCATTTTTAGGCAACTTTACTGTTAAAACCATCATCCTTCCTAACAAAAAACCAGAAATCTCCCTCCTTGTAATTCTTATTAAATGGTTCTAGTTTTGTATACCTCTTCATCCATGTCACAGATAATGAGTACTCTGCCACAAAACAGCTATTTAAAAAACATTAAAAAAAAAAATTCAAGGGTGGTCATTTTCATCCTGTTATGCACACCTTAACTTGGTTACTAAATTCAGTGGGGGCTGGGGGAGAAGGAAAGTGCACAGGCAGAAAAGAAAGCATCATACAAAAAAAGGGGGGGCGGCGGGAACCTAACAGGTCAGGAGACAACGAAAGAAATGCTTTGTGGGAAAGAAAAGGAAAGAGAGGGTTAAATAGTTCTTTATTCTGATATACTCAAGAGCTCTGAAAGAGGTGTCAAGAACATCTCATCAAGGAAGAAGTTACTCTCTGAGCTGCTAAAACTGTGATTATCACCAAGACTCTAAAACCAGATGGCATCAAGAAGTGGTCCAGATATGCTCAAGCATCCTCATTCTTATTATATACATTTGGACATGGGAGTCCCTGAAAGGTCCATGTCCCAACACGGTCTTTGCATGGGCAGGAAAAAAAAGCATTGAAAATAACACCAGGACATTGGTCCCTTCCTACTTCAGATCAATAAAGAAGCACAAATGTACCTCCCTACTCACTGTGTAGCTCAGCAGGGGGGAAAACAAATGCTTATACCAATAGTTCCCAAACAATGAGCCAAGGGACTCTGGAGCGCCACATGGAATTAAGGGTGGCACGGGATATTCTAAATTTCCAAGAGAAACAGTAATTCTTGATATACGTCACACAATGAAGGAACTACTAGCTCCACATAGCTCACAATTTCAACATTACAACAAAGCAACTACATTGCTTTCAGTTATGTCATATCCAAATCTTTGAGAAGTGAGATTTTTCATTAGTTGCTATGGTAAAAAAGCACCACACAAAAATCCATGTGGAAAAGGTCAACAAATGTGATTGTATCCAGTCTGATTCCAAAGTTTGAGAAATTAAGTGGTACCCAACAGTGCACACACCCCATTGGTAAATAAATAACTGTGGCTGTAAGGACATTAATACTTAAGTTGTTTGGACCTAACAAACAGAACCATTAGGTATTTCTTTTGGCCTGGAGCATGATAAAAAAATTACTGGGACAAGAAAAGGTGTCAGGAAATAACTGCTGAGACACTAAGGGTGCTGTGAGCCAAGAAAGTCTTGGAGCCTCTGGCCTAAATTCAAATGTCATAGAATTCAGAATCTTGCCTTCTCAGCTATGCAGCCAATAAGAATATGACCCAATAAAGCTTACATTTACATATACCTTCTTTTATACCCAAAGGGACTCTTTATTTGCTACCCCTAAATCCATCACCTAAGAAAAACTTTTCAGGACGCAACTTCATTAGGCCTCACAGACAAGAATTATCTTCTAAAAAGGATCTCATCAAAAAAATACAAAAACAAAAAATAAAAAGGATCTTACGTTATTTATTAAAAAGTTTCTAATTGTTCCTAGTACAGGTAAGAGAAAATTCAACTGCCATAGCAGGCACACAAGGCCCTTCGTAATTCAGCTCCAACCTACTTCTCCAGATTCAGTTTCTACCATTCCTGTGCCACGCCTCAGCTTGTACCACAGCAAGCTATTTACCATTACGGCTGCCTGAAATTGCCCTTTACCTTCTCTGGCTGATGAAATTCTACCTGAATTTCAAGACCCACCTGCACTGTTATTTTCTACATGAAGCTTATTTTAACTCTTACCAGACCTTCCCCCAATATCCTCAGGTGAAAAAATAGTTCCTTCTTTCTCTGTGTTTTCACAAACACTATCCCACTGTGTGTTACTGTCTTTATGTACTGTTCTATCTTCCTTGCTAGACAGGAAGGGCCTCGTAGATCAAAGATCAGGTCTGCCATACAGAGAGCTTCCAATAAGTGCTTTTTACAGGAATGAAAGAATGGATTTCTTTCCATCTGTGGCCTGAGGCCTGACTCACCTGGATCTTGGCACCTTTGTATCTGATGACACCAGGCACAGTGGTCAGAGTAGTGAACTCATAGGCTGCCACCTCAGAATATACCCCTGCCAGGTTACTAAGCAGTGTTGACTTCCCCACTGATGGAAAACCCACAAACCCAATTCGAGCATCACCTGTCTTGGCCACATCAAAACCTAAAACATCAATAAATATCAAAAAGAAGAAAGTTATCTCTTGAAGTGTTGAGATTCATGACATTCCTTTCATATTCTGGCAGTCTATCCATCTAGAACATATTTCTCCAACTTGCTACAATTTACCTCTCCAGAGTTTAAACACACAAAATAGCAATAACATTGTTTATTTTTAGATTTTATCTATTTATTTGAGACAGAGAGGGAGAGCACAAGTGTGGGGGGCCAGAGGGTAGAGGGAGAAGCAGGGAGCCAGACAGGGCTGGATCTCAGGACTCTGAGATCATGACCTGAGCCAAAGGCAGATGCTTAACTGACTAAACCACCCAGGTGCCCCTAACATTGTTTAATGGAGTATTTATTTAGAAACTTTATTCCTCTACCACTTACAGTTATACACCTTTCTGGTACCCATAGTATGTAACAAACATTTTATAATAATGGATGTAAAAATGGGTGGGGCGCCCGGCCAACTCTTAACCCTGGCTCAGGTCATGATCTCAGGGTTAAGAGATCAAGCCCAACACAGAGCTCTGCCCTCAGGGCAGTCTGCTTATCCTTATTTCCTCCATCCCCGTTTGTGTGTATATGCACGTGTGTTCTCTCTCTCAAATAAATAAAATCTTTTAAAAATGAGTTTCTTCATATGTGGACTATAACAAACAAAACAAATGCAAAAAGAGAAACAAAAAATTAGACTCTTAAACATAGAGAACAGATGGTCACTATAAGGGAGGTGGAGGGGATGGGTGAAATAGGTGAAGGGGATTTAAGAGTCCATGTATTGTGATGATCACTGAGTAAGTACAGAATTGATGAATCACTATATTGTATACCTGAAACTAATATAACACTGTTTGTTAATGTTAATAGAATTAAAAACTAATTTTAAGTAAAAAAAAGAAGTTAACGTTTTTTAAAAGTTATTTTATTTATTTCAATAAATAAAATAAAAATGGGTTTCTTTTTTTGTCTTACAAACTCTAGGAACTGTATGACTGACTGGATTTTCTTTCTTTTTCATTTTTTTTTTTCTTTTTAAATGTCTGCAAATGAAGCCAAATTCATGGCCCTCCTCTGGGAAGTATATAGATTTTATTACATTATTTTTGGTCCTAACCTTATCTCTCTTGGCTTCAAATTATTCTTCCTATCTTCACTTCTCTTTGTATCAATTTCTTTACTTATTTTTTACCTCATTGATATATTTACGTATTCATGTAAGCCAATGAAAACCTATTTTGGATCAATACAGGATATTCTTAAGGATGCCCGGCCGGCTCATTTGGAAGACCGTGGAACTCCTGATCTCAAGATCTCGAGTTTGGGACACACCTTGGGTGCAGAGATTATTTTAAAAAATAAACTTAAAAAAAAATACAGTATATACCTAAAACTCTAGTTTATCACTTAGACAATATTCATTTGCCTTTGAAATCAGCAGAATTAAATAAACATAACTCATGAATTAAGGATTAGAAAATACAAATCTACTATCATAGAAATTTTAAAATTACCTTAAACGATACACCTATATTATTTTGCCAGAAATTACAACCCCCCCCCCAAAAAAATGTTTGTTTGTTTTTTTAAAGAAAAACACAAACCTTCTCCTGGCCCACCACCACCACCACCTTTTGGGGTAATGAGCTCTCTACGAAGCTTAGCAAGGCGAGCCTTAAGCAACCCTAGGTGGTGTGCTGTGGCCTTGTTCTTTTGAGTCCGAGCCATCTGTAAGGAAGGAAATCACAGCCATATAAATCAGAAGCAGTTCCTACAGGGTAAAATACCCAGAATGAACCCACACGCCCTGAGTTGGGAATGATTTTTTTCTAGATCCTAACTGATGCCAATATACCCATTTTAGTCAGACATAAAACAGAATGAAAAGTCATCCTCTTCATTACCCACCCCATTCCCCTCATTACAAAGCAAACAACTGAGGCCCAAACAGAAGAGACATGACCAAGGTCACTGCAATCAGCGCCCACAGATCAGACTAAAACTCAGAAGCGAAGTCCTCTTCTACTGCTTGTACCTGGCACGCACGATCTGATGTAAGGTCACCACTTTTCGGGATTTGAAAAGGCTCTGAGCACTTCAAACAACAGAATCACATAGTAATTCAGGTTGAATCAACATCTACTGCAGATGTTATCCCAGATCCATTCCCGGGACCAATACTCTGGGAAACGCGGTCTTCAAAGATCGGGGAAAGGGGATGAGTTTTGGGAGATGATCAAAGATACTGAGTGCGTGAGCAGGTCAGGGCTGGAGCAGGGGGGCGGAGAGGGCTGTGTGGCTCTCAAAAAAGGAAGACTGAGAGGATCGATGTTCGGACAGGAGCCGAACACGGAACGGGGTACCAACCAAGGAGAAGGGGTGTGGAACGCGGCTGAGGGAGTCGGGGGGATCCAGCGAAGGCTGAGGGGAGTCGGGGAACGCAGGATCGGGAAGAGCGGAGTCGAAGAACGCTGGGCCGGTCCTCACGCCGCTGAAGGGAGTATAGGCAAGAACAACACTACCTAAAGAGGAACACTCCGAAGGACAGCGAAGCGCCACCTGTGCCCATTACCTCGGCTTCAATCTCCGCGATCTTGGCTAAGGTGCTGCTCATGGTAGCGAGTCACGCGGACTTGGGGAGAGAACGCAGTAGCCTCCGAACAGACTACCTCTCCTCACACAACCGTCGGGGGACCTGCCAAGGCCACCAAGCGCTACTGCAACGCGCAAGCGCGGTACTTCCTACGTCTCGCGAGATAGTTCCGCTCGAGGCTCACCGCGAGATGTACAGCTTGGAGTGGTCTCCTCCCCCTCAACCAACCCCGCCCCGTCCCGCGAGCCAGCGCGGTGTCATAGAGCCCGCGGGAGTGGGGGCCAGAGAGGCCGCCCGGGTCTGTAACTCCCTGAGCGCGCGGAGGGTCGCGCGCCGCTCGGCCCCGCCCCGGCCCGCCGGACCTGCGCCCACGCACTGTTCCGCGCCTAGCGCCTGGTGTGTGAGCAGTGGTTTCTTCCTACTAACAGCTAGACCCGCAGCCCTAGGACCGAGGGCGTGAGAAATAAGCGCTCTCAAGCCATCTACTCCTCTTCCTCGCCAGCAGCGGCGAGTCCTGATGAGGCGGAAAAGCCCAAAATGGCCGCCTCACTGAGAGAAGGAACCCCCAGAATGACTTGGCACTTCTCCACTCAGTCACTTCCGCATAGCTTTAAGAACGGCCGTGTGACCCCGAGCCAATCAGCTATGCGATACCGCGAAAAATCCCTAGTTTGCCTATAAATATCCGCACCAATCATAGCTGGGTGCTCAGACGTTGGGAACCATCTCGTTGAGCCCGCCGGTGTTAATAAAGCTGTGTTGTGTCCCACCTCTCTGCGTGCCGCTTGAGTTTCTCGGTCGCCTCAGAACTTACGCAACATTTGGTTCCCTGACCGGGAAACTGAACCCCGCTAGCCCATTGTGCCACCGGTGTGGGACCAGAGATGGGCCATGAAGGGCAGCGGGGTGCCTAGCATAGGGTTTGGGTGCGCCCCACTGATTTCGAGGGACCCGAGGCTGGGTTCTCCCGGACAGCTGCGGCTCGTCTCCGCCCTGCTGGACCAGCGATAGGAGACTGGGGACAGCTGGCCAGATTCACCTGTTGGACCAGGTAAGCCCCAGGGCCACTGTCCTAGTCATTAGGACGGGAGGGGAGACTGATCACCTCCCATTAGCCAGGGACATCCAGAGGGGGGTTATCCAACCTGTTTGAATCTGAGGAACGTTTGAGTGTATGAGTGTGTCTGTATGTCTCCACTGCTTCAGCTACGGAGTGGGCTGCGCCCTGAGTCTCACGGATCGTCATAGGGCATAATGGTCATCTACTCCACCAAGTAGCCTGGTGGTCCGGGGCTTATACCGATAGACCTTAGCTCAGATGCTCCTAAGTTCCTGCGAGGGATGTCCTCAGATGCTCCTAAGTTCCTGCGAGGGATGTCCTCAGATGCTCCTAAGTTCCTGCGAGGGATGTCCATCCGCAGGAAGGAGGTCCTGCGAGGAGCCGGACAGCACCTGAAAATACCCCACCCTTTGTTTGAGACACTGTTCACAATGGGTGGGAAACCCAGTAAACCACACTGCCTTAGATTGTATGCTTAAAAACTTAAGGAAAGGCTTTAGTGCCGAATACGGGGTACATATGACCCCGGGAAAACTGAGGACTCGATGTGAGCTAGAGTGACCCGCTTTTGATGTTGGCTGGCCCTCAGAAGGAACCTTAGACCTCCCCCGTCCAGCAAGTTTATCGTGTAGTCACGGGAAACCCAGGACATCCGGACCAGTTCCCATACATTGATTCCTGGTTAGAAAAAGGCAGGACCCTCGTTCTCTGCCAATGGCAAGGAACAATACAGGATTCTCATCGCACAACCGACCAAGGGCATCTGAAGTAAGGCCATACACCAAGGGGACCCAGACGATGAACTCCCACCACCCTATGGACCTCCAACCCTCCCAACTGCATCAGCCCTCCCGACTGCACCTGAGGTGGGACCCTGCACGCCGCCACCTTGTGTTTCACCACAAGACATACCCTCCCCACCTCCTCTCACTCCAACACCATCAATAGCCCCTCCGGTGTCCCCAGCCCCGCCAATAACAACAGTTTTCCCACTGCCTCCAACTCCCCAGATGCCGGTGACCCCGCAGCCAGCACCAGTTTCCTCGCCAACTGTTCCTGAGAGGGACCCCTCCCCAGAAAGCGAGCCACGGAACATCACACACCGCCTCTGAACGTGAGAAATCCCTGCTTACCCGGTGCCCCACTGAGAAACTCGAGGTCCTGACAAAATTGGAGTAGATGGCACCCCCCAAACAGGCAGACCCATTATCTACTACCAGCCCTTTACCACCACAGACCTCCTAAATCGGAAACATCATACTCCCACTTATTCGGAAAAACCACAGGCAACGATCAACCTCATGGAATCCATCTTCCAAATCCGCTGAGCAACCTGGGAAGACTGCCAACAGCTCCTTTGCACCTTGTTTAACACTGAGGAAAGAAGAATTCTCCAAGAGGCACATAAACGGCTCGAAGAGGTGGCACCAGTCGGCACCTTAAACCCTGAGGGATGGGCCCAAGAGTCTGCCCCGTACAACAGGCCTGGCTGGGACTTTCACACAGAGGAAGGCCGGAATGCCATCAACCGCTACCAAGATGCTACCCTGTGGGGCCTCCACCAAGGTGCCAAAAGGCCTACTAACATCTCAAAAATGCCTGATGTGACTCAGAACGGAGAAGAGACAGACACCTGGTAATTATGAGCAGCTCGGCAAGGCTTTCCACATATACACTCCATTTGATCCAGAGGCACCAGAGAATCAATGGATGGTGAATGCAGCCTTCATGGCTCAGTCAGCCACCGACATCCGCTGCAAACTACAAAAACTTGAGGGTTTCACCGGGATGAACATCACCCAACTACAAGAAATAGCAAACAAGGTCTACCGCAACCGAGACACCATAGCCAAACCAGAGACTGAAAAGAAAATGAAACATAAAGTCACTCTGCTAGCTGCGGCCCTCCAACAAGGCTCCCAACTACGTGGAACAACAGGACTGTCAGATGCATGACCTCAGCAGTGCAGAATCCTCAAAAAGGATCAATGTGCATATTGCAAGGAAATGGGGCACTGGAAAAATGAATGCTGGAATCGGAAGCTCAGATCAAACAAGCTCTCCACCCAACCCAAGGCTCAGGCAAACCAAGATCCTGACTTCATTGGACTAGCCAATATAGATCCAGATTGACAGGGACTGGGCTGTGATGTTAGGCCCCCGGGAGCCCAGAGTTGATATGAACTTTGGGGGCCAAAAGATCACTTTCATGGTCAACACCGGAACAGAACACTCAGTAGTGACCACACCAGTCGCACCCCTAACAGGACGCACCATAACCATCATGGGGACCACAGGGGATTGGACCACAAGTCAACCCTTCTGTCAATCTCAGACCTGTAAACTGGGAGGACATGTAGTCTCCCATGAATTCCTACATGTCCCAGACTGCCCACTACCGCTGTTGGGAAGAGACTTACTTTCAAAATTAGGGGTGCAGATTTCTTTTGAGCAGTCGGGACGGGCCACCATGAACCTAAGCCCCACCGAGCCTGGGATTATCATGTCCTTAAACACACCCTGAGATGAGGAATGGAGACTATTTGGACAAGACCGTCCTGAAGCCAACCCTGAAGCCTTCCAGACCGCAGTTCCCGATGTATGGGCAGAAGATGACCCACCCAGGCTCGGGTCCAGCGAGCCCCAGTTATTATAGAACTAAAAATTGGAACTCAACCTCAGTGGCAGAGACAATATCCAAAGACAATGCCCAACAGGAAGCTCAGTTGGACATAACAGGTTCATCCGGGGCGGCTGAAAGAGGCAGGCATCCTAATTGAGTGCCAGTCCCCCTGGAACACCCTGCTGCTCCCAGTCAAAAAACCCAATGGTGACTACCAACCCATCCAGGGCTTGCATGCTGTGAATCAACCGGGGGGGGGGGGGCAAAGGGTCTTTTAAAGTCCTTGTTCCCGATGGAAACCCTACACCCAGTGGTGCCCAACCCCTATGCCCTTTTTTTTTAAACATGGTTTTAACTTCATTATTTTTTTTTAAAGATTTTATTTATTTATTTGTCAGAGAGGGAGAGAGAGCGCGTAAGCACAGGCGGACACAGAGGGAGAAGCAGGCTCCCCGCCATGCAAGGAGCCCGATGTGGGACTCAATCCCAGGACGCTGGGATCATGACCTGAGCCGAAGTCAGCCCCTTAACCAACTGAGCCACCCAGGGGTCCCAGCCCCTATGCCCTTTTAATCAGATCCCAACGGACGCTGCCTGGTTCACCTGCCTTACTTGAAGGATGGCTTTTTCTGCATCTGCTTGGCCCCAGTAGGCCAGCCCCTTTTTGCTTTTGAATGGACAGACACCAACTCAGGGCGCCAAATGCAACTCACTTGGACCTGGCTCCCATAAGGATTTAAAAATTTACCACAATATTCAGTGAAGCCCTAGCCTCTGACCTAGCTAACTTTCCCCAGGACCAGACTGAATGCACGGTCCTCCAGTACATCGATGACCTCCTCATCGCCAGCTCAACTGCAGAGACCTGCCACCGAGCAACACTCGATTTCCTACAACACTTGTCAAAAAGAGGATATCAAGTCTCTTGGAAGAAAGCTCAGCTATGCAGACAAGAAATGAAGTATTTGGGGTTCATAATAACTCAAGGAAAACGAGCCCTCAGCATAGAACTATAATAAATAGCTATACTTATTACTATAAATAAATAAATAAATAAAAACTATAATAAATGAATTATAAATAATTTAATAATTATTTATAATTATTTATATTTATTATTTTATAATAATTTATTATTAAATATAAATTATATTTATTTATAATTATAATTATATATTATATATTTATATTATATAAATATAATATAAAAATAAATAAATAATAAAAAAGGCTATAATAAATAGCCTTCCATGGCCAACTACTAGAAGGGCCCTACATGAGCTCCTGGGAGCCGCAGGATTCTGCTGGATCTGGATACTAGGGTTCTCAGTCATAGCCAGGCCCCTACACAATGTACTAGTGGGACCGGAGACACAATCTTTACAGTGGAAAGACACACAAGAAAAAGTCAACCAACTTAAGGACCTACTTGGAAAGGCTCCAGCTTTGGGCCTACCCAATACCAGAAAACCTTTCTGCCTATATGTCCACGAAGAGGATAAAACAGCTTTAGGGCTTCTAACTCAACCTTTAGGCCCCTGGGGAAAGCCCATGGCATACCTGTCCAAGAAATTAGATCCTGTCGCTTCTGGATGGCCCCCTTGCCTGCGAGCCCTGGCAGCCACCATACTCCTTATCAAAGAAGCTGAAAAGCTCACCCTTGGACGGAAACTAACCATAAAGATTCCCCACTCAGTAGTAACGCTAATGAACGGCCAAGGTCAAAAATGGATATCAAACACCAAGCTCACTCAATATCAAGGACTACTCCTGGGGAAGCCCCACATTACCTTGCAAACTGTACAGGCTCTCAACCCAGCCACATACCTTCTGACGGCAGAAGGAGAACCAGAACGTAACTGCCTGGAAATCATTACTGAAGTGTATGCCACCCGTCCGGACCTCAAGGACGGACCTCAAATGCCAACCTCACCCTATACACTGATGGCAGCAGCTTCCTGAGTAATGGTTCAAGAAAAGCAGGCTATGTGGTCACCACAGCCACGGAGGTCCTGGAAGCTAAAGCCCTCCCTGTAGATGGTCTGCTCAAAGAGCTGAGCTCTGGACCTTAGTACGGGCGCTTATGTTATCAAGAAACAAAAAGGTCAACATATATACAGACTCAAGGTATGCCTTCGCCACCTTACATGTACATGGGGTAATTACAAAGAAAGGGGGCTCCTAACATCAGATGGAAAGACCATCAAAAATAAAAGGGAAATTCTCCAATTGCTAGAGGTGGTATGCGCGCCCCGGAGCCTAGCTGTCATTCACCGTTGGGGACTCCAGAAAGGGGATAACAAGCCTACTACTGGAAATGGCCTGGTTGATCAGGCGGCCAGAGAAGCTCCACAGAATGGGCAACTAGCCATCATAGCACCCGTCACTCCCTCCCTACAAAATCCCACGTACACAGCTGCCGAGAATAGCTGGGCCAAGACCAAAGGAGCAATCCAGCACCCGCAGGGTGGTGGATCCTCCCTGATGAGTGATTGTTCCTTCTGGCAGCCCTCGCCCCTCATGTGGTCATGGAACAACACTCAGTCTCGCACCTAGGAAAAACAGGACTTGAAAAACTTCTGGCAAAACACTTCTACATTGCCAGACTCACAAATCTATGTAAGTCGGTCAGGGAACGTTGTGTCACTTGTGCAAAACATAACCCGAAAACTGGACCCGCTCCACCCCTAGGGATGCAACACATGGGGCAACTCCCTTTGAAGACATTGAAATGGACTTTACCAAGATGACCCTCACCGAGGTATCAAGTATCTTTTGGTCTTAATCTGCACCTTCTCGGGATGGATTGAAGCTTTTCCCACCCAAACTGAGAGAGCCAAAGAGGTCACCAGGGTACTGCTCTGGGAAATTGTTCCCCGATATGGGATCCCGCTCACCATTCACAGTGACAACGGCCCTGCTTTCATCTCAGAAGTTCTACGAGGACTAACTTAGCCCCTTAACATCTTTTAGAAACTCCATACGGCCTATCAACCTCAGTTCAGGGAAGGTAGAGCACATGAACCTACCCTAAAGGAAACCCTCTCCAAATTACATGCCAAAACCACTCTGGGGTGGACAGAGGCATTCCCCTTAGCCCTCCTCTGCTGCCGCTGTACTCTACAAAAACATGGGTTCTCTCCGTTTGAAGTGCTTTATGGCAGACCACACCCCCCCCGTTAATTCCCACCCCAGGCAATCTCAATGTCCTAGGAGATGTACACCTCCAGAGTCAACAAAAATCCCTAGGACAAGTCCTCACAAAGCTACATGCCCACATGTTAGAGCCCCCATATCTCTAAGAACTCCCGTCCATTCCTTCCACCCTGGGGATGAGGTCTGGGTAAAAGATTGGAAACATGAGCCCCTGCACCCAACCTGGACCGATTCACGTACAGTAATCCTTATGACCCTTACCACCCTCAAGGTCTCCGACATCACACCATGAATCTACCTCGAGAGTAAAAAAGACAAAATCCAGACCAAGCTACCTGGACCCCACATCCGTCACTATCAAATCCTCTGAAGGTCACTTTAAAGAAGGGCCCCTAAACTTTAAAATACATCTTCCCCTTCCTTGACCCAGCTGGGGCCTCATACTAGGGCTATTAAGTTTCTCCTGCCTTTTCCTGCTGGGGACCTTCACCAAATATAACTGGATGAGAGGCTCTGGAAGGTCTCGATACTTTCAATCCTTTACCCTATGCCTCAGGCCTGTTACTGGGGGAGAACTCAGTAACTGGGGGAGTTACTATTACTGGGGAAGAACTCAGTAACAGACTACTTGCACCTCCTCCCGTCCAGACTTTCTGGATGGCAACCTCGACACAGACCTCTTGGTCCCCCTGTACAATATATCCAAAATCGAGTCCAGTATGTTGGACCTATCTAGCCCAGGCTGGTTCTTCGGATGGGGGCAGTGTCCAAGATCTTGCCCTCTGAGAGCAGGGTATGACTCAACTAAAGGATCTAGCCAGCCGAACCCCAGCACCCCAGCCTCATTACCGAGGAATCAACCTGACCTCACTCAACAACTCACTCAACTTCTAGACACCCAGAGACTCACAAAACAACTCATCAATGCCAGCTATCAACTATGGTTAAATTTTTTTCAGGATCCCACCAACAAAAGCCTGTTGGGTCTGTTTCCCCCTCACCTGGTCAGCTGTGTTTGTGATTCCCGTTCTGCCCAGCTGGCCACTACCAAATGTCACCAACTCTTCTGTAACCATCGGACCTCTGAGCAATCCTATTCCCCTGGCCCCAGGACCCAGTCTTACTTGCTTCCTTCCTCCAGGCCTTTCTCAACCCCCAGATGACCGCTGCCTTAACTTTAGAGCTCCCCTTCCTTACAGCGTTCCCCCCAGCATCTTTCTCTCCTGCAAGGACAACCTTCTCTTTAGGTGCTGTGACAAAGATGACACCAGCTCTGGAAGCATACTTGTATTTTTGTCCCCTTCAGCCTCACTGTACTCTGACCCCCAACTCCAGTTCCAGGTCTCTCCCCACCCCCAGAGCCGACGAGCAGTTGCCTTACCTATCCTCCTGGGCACTGGCATCTTCGCTGCCACTGGTGCCTCAGGCCTTGGAAACTTCTATTAACTTTTATTATAAGCTTTCACGGGAACTCAACGATGACATGGAACAAATCGAGGACTCCTTGACACCCTTACAGAAGCAACTCACCAGCTTAGCCGAGGTTGCCCTACAGAGCCGACAAGCTCTAGATCTCCTCACTGCTGAGAAAGGGGGGACATGCCTTTTCCTCCAAGAAGAATGCTGCTACCATGTCAACCAGTCTGGGATTGTCACCTCCAAGGTTCAAGAGCTTCAGGACTGCATCCAACCGCACCGAGAAGAACTCATCACCTGGGGATTTAACCCCCAGGCATGGACATCATGGTTACTTCCCTTCATAGGCCCCCTTCTAACGATATTCCTCTTAATAACTCTAGGCTCCTGCCTCCTCACCAGCCTCGTTTGCTTTATCAGGGAAACCGTCACACAACCATCCACAACCTCATCCTCCAAGGATATCAGCCCCTAGATATAAATGATGATCTTTAGGGAATCCCTATCTATCATCAAGAGGGGGGATATGAGGCGGAAAAGCCCAAAATGGCCGCCTCACTGAGATAAGGAACCCCCGAGGATGACTTGGCACTTCTCCGCATAGCTTTAAGAACGGCCGTGTGACCCCGAGCCAATCAGCTATGAGACCCAGCAAAAAATCCCTAGTTTGCCTATAAATATCTGCCCCAATCATAGCCGGGTGCTTAGACTTTGGGAACGATCCTGCTGAGCCCGCTGGCGTTAATAAAGCTGTGTTCTTGGGGCTCCTGGGTGGCTCAGTGGGTTAAAGCCTCTGCCTTCCACTCAGGGCATGATCCTAGGGTCCTGGGATCGAGCCCCGCATCGGGCTCCCTGCTAGACGGAGAGCCCGCTTCCCTTCCTCTCTCTCTCTGCCTGCCTCTCTGCCTACTTGTGGTCTCTGTCAAATAAATAAGTAAAATCTTTTTTAAAAAATAAATAAATAAAGCTGTGTTCTCCCAGCTCTCCGCTGCTGCTTGAGTTTCTCAGTCACCTCAGAACTTCCGCAACACTGAGGCCCCCTTTTCACAGCCGGGGACACACCCTGGCGGACTCCTTGGCCTTCTGGACTGAATAGAGACTAATCTTCAGCCTGACTGGCTCACTTGAAAAAAGAAAATGCCCCCTTTCAATCACTCAAAACTATATTTAGGTGTATGTTTTGTTTATCCCCAGCCCCAGAACAGCGTGGCACATGGTGAGCCTGTAGTAAATGGATGATTGATTGGATAATTGCCAGAGAACCAGGGCTCGCAACATAACTTGTAATACTGAAAAATCTGAAGCATGTTAAGGCCCATCAGTAGGGGAATGGATAAATAATGGCACCTTTATGCTGTAAAATACTGTTGCAGCCATTAAAACATAGATCTGTGTGGGGTGCCTGGGTGGCTCAGTGGGTTAAAGCCTCTGCCTCTGGCTCAGGTCATGATCTCAGGGTCCTGGGATCGAGCCCCACATCGGGCTCTCTGCTCAGCAGGGAGTCTGCTTCTCCCTCTCTCTCTGCTTGCCTCTCCGCCTACTTGTGATCTCTCTCCCTCTGTCAAATAAATAAAATCTTAAAAAAAAAATAACAACATAGATCTGTGTGGTCTGACTGTAAGAATGTCCAGGACATATAGTTTAAAAGAAAATAACTGCACCTATGTTGTGATCCCATTTACTTTATTTTTTAAATGAGTTGTTTACATAGGTGTGCTTGTATGAAAGTGCATTGTTTAAAAGTCTGAATAAAAGCATATGGTCTCGAGCTCTTAACAGTGGAATGCAAGGAAAGAAGGAGAAAGACTTTTCACTTGTTATTCTAGGTATCTGTGTCTTGAATTTTTTAAAAGATGAATGTTGTCCCTGTATTACTTGTGTAATGATAAAATTGAAAATTTCAAAAGACTCCTCTTCCCCAAGTGTCTTGTGAAGAGGAAGCCAGGACATCAGGAGCTACGTGCTGGTTTTGAAAGCTGCTTCCTGTGGGATCAATGAATTCTTGTTGATAGATTGATTGATCCACCGGGAGTCTGCAGGCTAGGCTTAACCCACGCGGCTGGCCTCCACTCAGCCCTGGGAGGGAAGTTTATTTATTTAAATTTGTAAGTAAGAACAATTCCAACTTGCCAGCAACAGAAAAGGTGGTTTTATCAGGCATAAGGGAGGGGATGGGGAAAGGAAAGCTTTTACAGAAGGTCCCCATAGGACCCAGGAGTCTCATTCTTGTCTTTAACCTCAGCCTTTTCATAAATAAATTAAGGGGTGATGAGGTAATTAGATCCTGTGCCATCAGTAATGAAGGAGGAAGAAGAGGAGAGGAAGTTCAGCTGGAATGGGATATGATGATAGATCAATCTTAAGGGCAGATAAAATCAAATCAGCTGGCCTTTCCTAATTTGAGTTACTGAAGGAATTAATTGGCTGACAGTATCCAGGGCATCCCTGCTCCATGAGTAGGTTCTCCTTAGCAAATCTGTCATAGGAGGCCTGTAGTTAGAAACTTCATTGCTCAAGGACACCCCAGAACCCACCTCAGGGGCCCCAAGCTGTACCAAAGGGTAGTATCTCCCCCAGGGTTCTCTGGGTGGCCATCTTATTCATCCCAGTCAGAATATTTCCTGAGCTCTGACTGCTAGCTGGCACCGTACCAGGGCTGGGGACAGAGCCGAGTGAATCAGGCACTGTCTCTGCACTTAAGAAATATCTAGGTTAGGAAGCCAAGGCCAAGCCTTGAAGCTCAGCTTCTAAGAGCCATAGTTAGCCCGGGTCTGCTTTGTACTAACTGCAACAGAGAACCTGTTTTGCCATATGGCTAAACCACCAGTGCCTTGGCACTGTATTTCTTTAAAAAAAAAAAAATAATAATAATAATGAAACAAGACTGACAAAAAAGCTTCATCTCTTGCCAGGACACTCCAACCATTCTGAAATAATTGCATGTCTTCCAATGTGCAGGTGTTCTCTGGCACTTGTTTTTTTCTGCTCAGTATCCTACTTGCCTACCCTTTTCTTCTTCCACCACCCGTGTCTGGCTAACTCATTCCCAACCTTACAGCCTTCTGAGACTTGTAGTCCTTGAGAAACATCCTTGGTCCATCTCTAGGTTCTCCAGTCACAGATGCTTACTCCATCAGAGCACAATCACTCTGCTTGTTTGATTTTGTCTGATTCTGCACTAACCCATGTCCTCATGAGGGAGAAGCAGTATATATCTCCAGCACCAGCATGTAGACAGCTCTCCCTAGCTCTTGAAACATATGTATTAAATGAATGGGAATAAAAACAAAGAGGGAAAAAAATATTAAGAAGCAGAAGAGGTATTTAAATTATTTTTCCCCCTAAGTGAGCACTTATACCTTATTACAGACACCATAGTAATTAAGAGCTAAACACCTGGTTCTCATTCATAGAGTGAGAAGTAATAGGATGACACATGAAAAATCCATGCTAGCACGTTTTTTTAAAAATATTTTATTTATTTGACGAGAGAGAGAGAGAGAGAGATCACAAGTAGGCAGAGAGGCAGGCAGAGAGAGAGGGGGAAGCAGGATCCCTGCTGAGCAGAGAGCCCAATGCGGGGCTCGATCCCAGGACCCCGAGACCATGACCTGAGCTGAAGGCAGAGGCTTAACCCTCTGAGCCACCCAGGTGCCCCCATGCTACCACGTTTTTAAGCCAAGCTTCTAAATAGATCAAAATTGCCAGGATACTGTAGCAGCAGAGAGTAGGAAGCCCTCGATGAAGGATAGTTATTCATATCATTAGTAAGTGATAAATGTTTTGCTCTTAGAGGGAGGTTTCTGGAGAATGTTGTCATTTAGGGCATGATGAAGATAATTCTTCTCTACAAACACTTTGTTTCTTAGATGCAAACAAAAAAAGTACAAAAAAGTCTTCACTAAATTAAAGTCTGTTATTTTTTGTTTTTTGTTTTTTTTCCCAAGTGGGTGGGTGGTTCCTTGACCCATATAATACGTTCTGGTCATTTCAGTTCAGTATGTATTATGTGCCAGGGACTGTGGTAGGCAGTGGGGATACAAAGACAGTATACTTTGTTTTTCCTCCTTGGAAGAGTGGAGGTGAGAAGTGAAGGTATGTAGATACCCAAACCTCAGTAATACAAGGCCCAGTGAAGGAGGTGTCAGAAGAGATATAAACGAGAAGACTTCTGGGTGGTTCAGTCCGTTAAGTGTCTGCCTTCGGCTTGGGTCATGATCCCAGTGTTCTGGGATGGAGTCCCACATTAGGCTCCCTGGTCAGCAGAGTCTGCTTCTCCCTCTACCCTCCCCCCTGATTTTGATCTCTCTTGCTCTCTTGGATAAATAAATAACAGAAGGAAAGGAAAGGAAAGGAAAGGAAGGAAGGGGGAAAGAAAGGAAAGGAAGGAAGGGAGGAAGGAAAGAACAAGGAGGGAGAGAGGAAGGAAGGTAAATATTGGGTTCAGAGGAAGAAGTACCCACATCTGGTTTGGGTCAGAAAAGGGGTAGCCTTGGAAGACAGAAATGGAAGTGGTAGAAAGGAAACATTTCAGGTAGACAAATGAGGGCTGGGCCAAGGGAGACATGGCACACATCTGTGTTCTCTGTAAATGTCACTAGGCTAGGTCAGAATGTATATGCTGACTTCCCAAAACAGAAGACTATTTCCATTATTATTATTTTTTAGACAGAGAGTGGCATGTGGGGAGGGGTCCAGAGGGAAAGGGAGAGAGAATCTTAAGCAGACTCCTCACTCAGCGTGGAGCCTGACATGGGGCTCGATCTCACAACCCTGAGGTCATGACCTAAACTGAAATCAAGAGCCAGTTGCTTAACTAAGCCACCTGGGCACACCAGAAAATTAGTCTTGAACATCAGCACACATCTTGCTCACCAAAGATTGTCGATATGGTCACATAGGCAGTCTTTTTTTTTTTTTTTAGTAAAAAGCAAAATACTACTTTGCCAAAAAAATAATTCACTTCCTTCCATAGCCGCCTTCTGAGAAAATTGTAAAAACGTAAAAAAATGGTTTGTTCTTCAGTATGCTCAAAACAGAAGAAATGAACTAAAGATAAACACCCTGGACTTGGGGTGGCTGGGTGGCTCAGTCATTAAGTCATTAAGTCTGCCTTTGGCTCTCATGTCGTGATCCCAAGGGTCCTAGGATCAAGCCCCGCATCAAGCCTGATGCTTGGCAGGAAACCTGCTTCTCCCTCTCCCACTCCTCCTGCTTGTGTTCCCTCTCTCGCTCTCTGTCAAATAAGTAAATAAAATCCTAAAAAAAAAAAAGGCAAAAAACCCTGGACTATGAAAAGTAAACAAAAAACCTTGACTAGAAATGTTAATCTAGTGTAGCAAAATGGAGACATTGAGAGTGGGGAAAAAAATAGAGAAATAAATGTCCCCTAAAGTCTTAGTGATTATTTAATCATGATATGTTATTAAAGAAATACACATTGATTAGCAATGGAAAGGTAACCATGTTAGAATTGAAAAGCATAATAGAGCTTCTAAAATAATAGGGAGGGTATGTGCTATGGTGAGTGCTATGAAATGTGTAAGTCTGATGATTCACAGACCTGTACCCCTGGCCAAATAATGCATTGTATGTTAATAAAAATAAATAAAAATAAAATAAAAGGGAGAATGGGGACTTCTGGCTGGCTCAGTTGGAAGAGCATGAGGTTCCTGATCTCAGAGTCGTGAGTTTGAGCCCCATTTTGGGTGTAGAGATTTCTAAAATAACAGGGACATAAGGAAATGGGATTAAGACAGAAAAAGTAAGGAAAAAGACAAAAGGGAAATAATAAAGTAGAATAAATAGAATGAAAGGAATAACACTCAGTACGTCTGTTATACAATAAACATGCTGAGTTCTCCTTTCAAACAGATATTGGCAAATTGGATTTCTTTTTTTTTTTAATATTTTATTTATTTATTTGACAGAGAGAGAGATCACAAGTAGGCGGGGGGGGGGGGAAGCAGGCTCCCCGCTGAGCAGAGAGCCCAATGTGGGGCTCGATCCCAGGACCCTGAGATCATGACCTGAGCTGAAGGCAGAGGCTTAATCCACTGAGCCACCCGGGTGCCCCGGCAAATTGGATTTCTTAAATCTAGCTGGATTTTATTATTTTCTTTTATTTTTTTAAGACTTTTATTTTTTTTTTAACTTTTTTTTTTTTAAGATTTTATTTATTTATTTGTCAGAGAGAGAGCGAGCGAGCGGAGGCAGAGGGAGAGAAGCAGGCTCCCGGCCGAGCAAGGAGCCCGATGTGGGACTCGATCCCAGGACACTGGGACCATGACCTGAGCCGAAGGCAGCTGCCTAACCAACTGAGCCACCCAGGCATCCCAAGACTTTTATTTTTAAGTAATCTCTGCACCCACCATGGAGCTTGAACTTACAACCCTGAGATCAAGAGTCACATGCTCTACCAAACTGAGCCAGCCAGGCACCCCTAGCTGAATTTTAAATATATATATGCATAGAGAGAGAGAAAACCCATTTAAACAATGCGACAAGGAAAGGTTAAAAATAAACAAATGGGAGTGCCTGACTGGTTCAGTCAGTAGAGTATGTGATTCTTTTTTTTTTTTTTTTTTTTTGAGTATGTGATTCTTGATCTCAGGGTTGTTCAGTTCAAGCCCCATGCTGGGTGTAGAAATTATTTTTAAAAATGAATGAATGAAAATAGGTGTATATGTGGTCAAATATATGCCAAATAAATGCAAACAAAAAGCAAACAGCATTATTCATAATAGATAAAAAGTGGAAATAAGTCAAATGTGTATTAACAGATGAATGGATAAACTGTAGTATATCCATGAATGGATTTTTCAACAATGAAAAAGGAATGAAGTACTGATACATGCTATAATATACATAACTTAAAAACATATGTTGAATGAAAAAAGCCAACCACAAAAGATCAGATTTCTAAAAAGATTTTATTTATTTATTTGACAGAGAGAGAGAGATCACAAGGGGGGCAGGCAGAGAGAGGCTGGGAAGCAGGCTCCCTGCTCGGGGCTCGACCCCCGGACCCTGAGATCATGACCTGAGCCGAAGGCAGAGGCTTAATCCACTGAGCCACATGATCTCAGACTTGTGGGATCAAATCCCATGTCGAGCCCTGCATAGGGCTCCAGGCTCAACATGGAGTCTGTTTGTCCCTCTCCCTCTTCTCCTACCCCTGCTTTCTCTCCCTCTGTCTCTCTCAAATAAATAAATAAATAAATAAATAAATAAAATCTTAAAAGTGAAACAAAATGAAACAGCAAAACACTTCATCCCTAATATAGGAATACTGCTAAAGCTGTACTCAGAGGAAATTGTATGGGCTTAAAGTTTTATTAGTTGAAAAAAATGAATTAATTAAATATTCAAAATCTAAAATAGTATAAGAGCCATATAAACCAAAATAAAAGAAAAAGGAAAGTAAAAAAAATTAAAATGTAAAATAACTATTTGTCAAAAATATTTCAAAGAATTTGAGGGGCACCTGGGTGACTCAGTTGGTTAAGTGTCTGCCTTTGGCTCAGGTGATGATCCCAGGGTCCTGGGATCGAGCCTCATGTTGGCCTGCTTCTCCCTCTCACTCTGCCTCTCCCCCTGCTTGTGCTCACATGTGCTTGCTCACTCTCTCTGTCAAATAAAAAAATAAAATCTTTAAAAAAATATTTTAAAGGATTTGAAAAGACCAATAAGACAGAAGAGAAAAATATCTTGGCAAGCCTAATAAAGGGTAAAGTATAGAAAAAATAATAATAAACAGTAATCATGAATAAGAAAGGAAATATAACCACCAATAATAGCAATTAAAAGACGTTACT